>JAVTVY010001254.1:0-34948 GCA_036873755.1 Hanleya hanleyi
ATTCAATCAGTGATACCTGATGGCTCCCCTAGATCCCCATGAGCGTCTGTTTCCATACACTTTGTCTATTGCGCATGCGCAGAGCCAATGATATTCCTACCCCACATCATCCCATCCGGTTGACCCCTCACATAGGCTTCATTGATACCCTGCTCGACCCCATCGGACCCGTAGTGGCGCACCCTAGATCTCAAAACCTTGTTGTCCACCCCACGTATGGACCTATACACTTATAGCCATGCAGTATATAGGCTATGGGCTGCAGGCCTCGTGACTTTTTCCAAATTTCACCGTTTCGCTCCGGGACCCTCCCCATCGTGTTCTAAATGACGAGACTTGAAAAACAAATCCAAGCAACCCATATCACAATGAACGTGTGTGAATTTCCCAGGTTGAACCTATACCCCCCATAGGAATTAGAGAGAGAATTAGGGTTTAACGTCGCATTCAGCAATATTTCAGCTATATAGCGATACCCCCCATAGCCAGCCTATAGGCCTATATACAGACCTCGGTGATTTTCCCCAAAAATTTCACCGATTCGCTCCGGGACCCTTCCCATTGTCATTTTCTTGGCGAGACGAGAAAAACGCGACCCCACAAGCCATAGTAACACCCACACAAAAAAAATTGACCATCCCCATACCCCATACAGGCATTTTCCCTTGTATTGTACAATACAGACCCCTATTGTAGGGGTAAAGTCCGTATTTCGCTTTTTATAGTTTCGGGGAAAAATCCTAATTTTACATGCACCCACCCCATTGACTGGATAGGCAGGCCCCGATAAGCCCGGGGACCGATATTAGCCCTTTTGGCTACAGTTGATAGGGGTTTTCCCCTAGTTTAGGGATAAAGTCCGTGTTCCGCTTTTCATAGTTTCGGGAAAAAATCCTAATTCTACATGCACCTACCCCATTGACTTGATAGGCAGGTCCCAATAAGCCCGGAGACCGATATTAGCCCTTTTGACTAGGGTTGATAGGTGTTTTCCCCTATTTTAAGGGTAAAGTCCGTGTTCCGCTTTTTATAGTTTCGGGAAAAAATCCTAATTTTACATACACCCACCCATGACTGGATGCTCCTTCACGAATGCTTCACTTTGATACCTCACTCGACCCAATCGGACCATGCAGCGTTTTTGAAGTCTGGGGACTACTTTTTCTCCGCGGGAGCTTTTTCCCGCGACCGCATCACCGCCAGACCACATCACCGCGCAAGAATACATGCCCAGGGGCCCTTTGCCGGAACTATAGTCACCCGGAGTTACCTCCCCCTAGATTGAAACTCTCCTGTGCTGGAGGTAGTTTTTGGTCTCTTGGCCTGGTTATATTACTAACATGCCGCATCAAAATTGACGAGCCGATATGAAAAATAACTTTGCGCGACAGTGACTCTAGACTGGATCCAGCCAAGTTTATCTGAATCCTACTTTGTTCTGTATATTGGTTGGTCATTTACAATTGAATCAACGTAAAATATGATGTCTCGGAGATATAGAGTATCTTCAAGTTTTCATGTCGAGACAGTTGGGAGGAATTTGTTGGCTATTATACTTAAACTGCCAATTTATTACCAAGTAGATCTACATTATATATCCATCTTTCTTCTGGATATTTCAATATGCATTTCCACTTTGACTGTGTTTCAATAATAATAGTGTCATCGCATGCCACATGTTTTTTAAAACAAGATTGTAACCCCAACAGAGCAGCCAAATGATTTCACCGCACAGTGTGATGTACATCACGTATTACTAATCCACTCGACGGACGCACACCATCCATATGTCGCCGGAATACAAGGGCGCCGAACGAAGTTTGAGAGCTCTGAATGCATTTCCATACGTCAAGCCTAATTTTACTTTTTTGACTTTTTTTCTTTCATCGGTTCCCCGTTTATGAGGCGCCGTTTGTGACAATATTGTCAACGACAAATATATAGAGTTAAAACCAAAATATAAAGTCGCCGTTTGTGACAATATTGTCAACGACAAATATATAGAGGTAAAACCAAAATATAAAGTCGCCGTTTGTGACAATATTGTCAAACACAAATATATAGTTAAAACCTTTGTAAATATATATAAAACGATATAAATAGGGCCTATATATAAAGTTATTTTTTTTTAAATTTTATAAATATTTTTTGAACATAAATAACGATAGGAAGTTAAGACGTTAAATTTAACGTAAATATAAAGTACACGAACTTGTAAAGTGTACATGTAAACCGGATATGCCCAAAGGAAGCTGCGCAATCGATGTGCGCGCGAGTAATACTGGTTAATCAAAACTGCAACTGGGTTCTGAAGCGAAACTATGACAGCGGTGAAAGCCACTCGCATGTCACAGATGTGTCGAATCAAACAATAAGATCACGTACCTGAACATATATCAGTTCACTGCCATAGTGATTTAGTAAAGGCCTATTCCAATTTTCAACAATTACTGTTATCATTTACAATCGTACTTCAGAGTTATCACATCAATTAGATATAAATACATCTACTTATAAATCACCATAAGGTATCCTAGCCTGCAGCCAATATCACGGCCTGCCCCTTTGATGTTCAATCTGCGATTCCGTCGGCCAAGTCGCTGGTTGCTATTTGCTGCATAGAAACATCAACAGAAGTTGAAATAAAACATGAAAATAACGATATATTAATTATGCGCAACACAAATATTAGGCAATTTGAAATCATACTGAATATGAGCATATTTCATTGACTAGAATATGACCATTCATAGCCTAGTTATAGGATTTGGAATTATATTGTCGTTTTGTATCATTTATCGTTTTTCGATAATTTCCGCATTTCCAAACAAGACAAAAATTAGCAGGGAATTTGGTATAAGTACAGCGAATGTGGAAATTAATGGCTCATGAGGAACCGGTTGCACAATGCTTGTATCATCAAACGTACCGTTCTCAAATTATGAAAGAACAATGGCACCTACTGTGGGAACCACCAGTGTGGATTGTACTGTTGCGTGCACCGTTCCTCGTTTTCATTAACGAGATCATTTATTATAGCATGATACGCTTACTTGATCTCAAACTTTTTAGGTTTTAAGTTAGTATAACGTAATTTGAATAAAATGAACTGTTGATATTCGTAAGCGGTAATTACTGGGTTCAATCCCTGGCCGGGTCATACCAAAGACTTGAAAAATGGAACTTGTTGCTTCCTCGCTCACTGGTTCGCTCGGTGTCAGTATAACGTGACTGAGTGGGGTGTCATGTCTGCCTACGGCATGATATTTCGGTGGGACAGCAGTATAAAATGTCAACATTAGATCTGCTCTGTTACAAGTAGGTATACCCCCGCCCCTTCCACTCCCCTCCCTTCCCTTCCCCGTCGTGATATAGCTGAAAAAATGTTGAAAGCGACGTTAAACCCTATTCACTCACTCGTCACCGTATATAATAGGGTTAACACCGATGCCCATCAAGAACCCATCGGCCAGAAGTGCTCTTCAATACACACGTATTGAAGATCAATTAGCGATTAGCACGCAGGGGTAAAACGGCTTCGACTGATTCCTCAGTTACTAGTAACAGCTTCGAGGCAGCGCAAAAGTGAAAAAAGGCCAATGTAGTGTTCCTCATGAGCCATTAGTTTCCCATTCGC
Organism: Hanleya hanleyi; assembly: GCA_036873755.1. NCBI lineage: Eukaryota > Metazoa > Mollusca > Polyplacophora > Lepidopleurida > Hanleyidae > Hanleya > Hanleya hanleyi. The sequence goes on from JAVTVY010001254.1 coordinate 3,638, forward strand.
TGTACTTATACCAAATTCCCTGCTAATTTTTGTCTTGTTTGGAAATGCGGAAATTATCGAAAAACGATAAAATATACAAAACGACAATATAATTCCAAATCCTATAACTAGGCTATGAATGGTCATATTCTAGTCAATGAAATATGCTCATATTCAGTATGATTTCAAATTGCCTAATATTTGTGTTGCGCATAATTAATACATCGTTATTTTCACGTAGAACTACTGCGCATGTTTTATTTCAACTTCTGTTGATGTTTCTATGCAGCAAATAGCAACCAGCGACTTGGCCGACGGAATCGCAGATTGAACATCAAAGGGGCAGGCCGTGATATTGGCTGCAGGCTAGGATACCTTATGGTGATTTATAAGTAGATGTATTTATATCTAATTGATGTGAATACTCTGAAGTACGATTGTAAATGATAACAGTAATTGTTGAAAATTGGAATAGGCCTTTGCTAAATCACTATGGCAGTGAACTGATATATGTTCAGGTACGTGATCTTATTGTTTGATTCGACACATCTGTGACATGCGAGTGGCTTTCACCACTGTCATAGTTTCGCTTCAGAACCCAGTTGCAGTTTTGATTAACCAGTATTACTCGCGCGCACATCGATTGCGCAGCTTCCTTTGGGCATATCCGGTTTACATGTACACTTTACAAGTTCGTGTACTTTATATTTACGTTAAATTTAACGTCTTAACTTCCTATCGTTATTTATGTTCAACAAATATTTATAAAAATTAAAAAAAACAAACTTTATATATAGGCCCTATTTATATCGTTTTATATATATTTACAAAGGTTTTAACAATATATTTGTGTTTGACAATATTGTCACAAACGGCGACTTTATATTTTGGTTTCACCTCTATATATTTGTCGTTGACAATATTGTCACAAACGGTGACTTTATATTTTGGTTTCAACTCTATATATTTGTCGTTGACAATATTGTCACAAACGGCGCCTCATACCCGTTGCATCAGAATTGTAAAAAGATGGTCTCCAAACCCAAACCAGTAGACAAATCAACGGAATTCGGTAATGTGCGTTACATTGTGAACTAGTTTGCCGTGTTACGTGTCATACCATCGTTAGTGTCAAAAAATATAAGTTGGCCAACCGCCTATAGACAAAGATGTCAGTTAGTTTAAACAAGATGCACAGTGTACAGTTATAATGTCTTAAATGCATTATCTGAATATTTATGTTATTAACTTCTTACGTAATTAATTAAATTACATGAACAAAATATTTACAATGCTATCACGGCACAACATCTCATTTTCGAATATGCAATAAATGGAAACTGGATATGCTAGATCCTGTGTGAAATGTGACGATTTTAATCAACGCCACAAAACATTATCACAGAAACTTATAAACAGGGCTATACCACCAAGCGCCTCCATACAAAGTTTTTCAAGTTGGGTTACACAAATCGCATGCTGATAGCAAGATAGCGTGTAAGATCTATTGCGTCGCGGGTCGTAACTTGTGTCTAATTCTGTTTAACCCGGGTCTAGGGGCCGTATGAACCTAGTATGTTCTTATTATGATGAAATATCCCCTGTCCATACTATGATGAAATATCATCTGTCCATACTATGTAAAATATAGAATCTGTCATTACTATGATGAAAAATCACCTCTCCATCTATGGTGAAATGTCATCAGTCCATACAGTGATGAAATATCATCTGTCCATACTATGTGAAATATAGTATCTGTCCTTACTATGCTGAAATGTCATCTGCCCATACTATGATGAAATGTGATCTGACCATGTCATGGTAAAATATCATATCTCCATACTATGATGAAATGTCATCTGCCCAGGTCATGGTAAAATATCATATCTCCATACTATGGTGAAATGTCATCTGCCCATACTATGATGAAATGTGATCTGACCATGTCATGGTAAAATATCATATCTCCATACTATGGTGAAATGTCATCTGCCCATACTATGATGAAATGTGATCTGACCATGTCATGGTAAAATATCATATCTCCATACTATGATGAAATGTCATCTGCCCATGTCATGGTAAAATATCATATCTCCATACTATGGTGAAATGTCATCTGCCCATACTATGATGAAATGTGATCTGACCATGTCATGGTAAAATATCATATCTCCATACTATGATGAAATGTCATCTGCAGTATGATATGTCAAAAGTCCATTTATGATGAAATGTCACTTGTCCATATTATGTTGAAATGTGTTACCTGTCCATAATATTATGAGATAGTCATCTATCCTTACTATAATATAACTTCTCTCTATGCTATATATGTTTTCTGTCCATACACTGATAACATATTTCATCTGCCATCAGTATGATGAAATGTCAACTGTCTATACTATGTTGAAATATGATCCTATTTTAAAATATGTTATCTGTCTAAATTATGATGAAATGTGTTTAATGTGTGCCAGTATGCTATGCTAAATATGTAGTTTGTCATGGCAACCGATATATGATTAAATAATTGTTCGAAACGACGTCCTGATCACCCAATCACTCCCTATGTCAATACAATGATAACAGATGTTAAATGCCAATACAGAAGAAATATGCTTGATATATGATAGCAAGTTGAAATATGCCAAATGTTATGTTTGTAGCGTGAAGAAATATATCTTGCTGTTCACATCTTGACTAAATATGTCATATATGCAAATTCTGATGAACTATGTTATCATGGCCTTCAAGTTAAGCCGAAGATATGGGAGCTTTTCACGCAGGACTGTCTCAGAAGTATGTATATACAGTTAGTAATTACGTTCTCAATTTAAATACTTTTTTTAACGTTTATTTGACATGTTCGTCTATCACGGGCATCTCGGGTAGCAAACAAAATTATTTCAAAGGTAGAAGTTTGTATGAGCTGCTAAAAATATTAGATAAATTTGGCAATGAATAATCGTGATCAGTTCGAAGGTGCTCCAAATTTGTTCTCACAATTGCCATTCCACAAATACTGACTATGATCTTGATGACGCCCAATCAATTACAGCAAATTCAGATAAGTACCTTGAAGGTTTCGAAAGAATGTGCTTCAATCCTTTAGAACTGAACAATTCAGACTCTGCGACATATCTAACAGATGATAATACAAAGGAAGAATTTTATTGATCTAATGTCAGTTCACAAAGCTCAGACTAGTATATAAAAGATTCATTCGTCTGCCAATTGTCTAACAATGATATTAATGAAACCGCAAGTTTCTCCATATTGCATTTCAAATCTAGGAGTTGGACAGGTCAAGTTCTCACTCACTGGTATATCTGAAAGTTGGTCAGATGAATCTACCAAACATCGTTTAGACATTTCAGGATATGAACTGCTACACTTGCCTAGAGATAAAAGACGAGGCGGGGGTCTCGTATTGTATGTGAATAACAACATCACAAATTAAAAAAATCAGAGACGATCTGTCAGTTATGGAACATGATGGTTTTTATACGAGTCATTATTTGTTGAATTAGAAACCAGTGGGAAATCGTATGTTGTTGGGATAATTTATCACCTCCAGGGGAAAAATGTTGAAAATGTTAATACTAGACCATCAATGCTCTCAAACCCGAAAAAATGGGCGAATTTAATATTATTTTTTTTTAGTAAAACACTTTATTCTCGGTCTAGATATCGTCACTGATATCCATCAGTTGTCTATATATTTTCACATATTCCGCTAAGATACCAAATATGCATGCACTCATCTCTCATTGCTCACTTTTTGAGCTCAAAGCCACAGTTTCCTTACTCTTGTTTCATTTTCAAATGATATCATAATATTGACTATTATGTGTTTAGACTTAGAATTTTGTTTGATCGTCGCTATAATATAGCTGAAATATTGCTGAATGCGACGTTAAACCTTAATTCTCTTTCTCTTTTGTGTTTAAACTTACGAATACACATTTTTGCTACTAAAATTATATGGTTAACAAAAATTGGTCATTAGCTTATAGAGTTGTATCTGTATAACCAAACAGTGTATCTGTTATAGATAATATTACGCAATTACTCTTATTTATATACTGCCACAATGCAAAATCCTCTTTACATTCATAAAAAAGTGCTCCATATAGTCAGTTACATCACAGTATTTACACTAACGCGTATCCGACACCACCAATCTTCTGAAGTAGAATATTGGTGGGGTAAATGTTATGCAAGAATTTCTATTAGAGGACCTTTACTCTTATTTTCTTGTAGCGGAAAGCAGCCATATTCCAAAACGTTTTATCGAGATCAATTGAGAATTTTCGGAGAACATTTTATAACAAGGTTGCTCGTATTTGTTATTATCAGTGATCATGGCCCTAAATGCCTTGCATTTCATACCACTCACCTCTATTCCCCTAAATGAAATTGTGTTTCTGTCTATCATAATGTGGTCACAGTTTATAAGCCATGACTTACGGTAATTTATTCCATCAGTCTTTGAGGTGATCTGCCAATTCTTTCACAAATATCATCATATCATAAGAAGCGACTATTCATGACTAAATATTTAACTCTAATTATTCCACATTTGCTCCATTTCTCAAAATATAATGGTTTTCAACAACATAACAAATGACTATTATTCCATATACCTGATTGTGCAGAGATTATATACGAGCTATGTCAGTAAAACATTTTTCCAAAATCGTGATTTTACACTTCCAGTGCCTTTGAATTCACAAGGCGAAACACAGCTTCCGAATACACTGTAATTGATCCCATATGCGACTAAAAAAACAGGCGGTAGAATTTTCCAACTTGGAAAACTTTTGGACAAAACCATGTTTGAAAATTATAGAAAATTATTGTCTTACAAATATTAGAATTTCCACTGACTAACTCTGCATAATAAAGCAGGGTAAGCACTCCGAAGAATGACAAGCAATTCATTATGACTCAATATTTCTGTTTATTCCTTCAAACCATCGTCAGGAGTAATTTTACAGAGAAACCTAACGGTATATATACAGGTAAGGTGTTGAAATAATTGTGATGAATAAACATATATGGTTGTAAAAATGCCATCAATGTTGATTATGTGCAATATAAACAGTTGTTGTGGCATTACATAAAAAGATACATGATATAAGGGATTAACATTATGTGGGATTAAACAGTAAGCGGCGACGGCAATAAACAAAGACCATATTATGAGATTGTTTTGGAACATCATGATGTCTTGCCAGCATCATTGAAAACTAATGCTGTTATTATATGAATAATTCTTTGAATTCTGCAAGCGGAAATTCTTTATTGGAGGACGTCTGTAACGTTTATATAGGAGATATTTCTTTGTAATACAGTAGTAAAACGATTTTTCAACCCAAGAAATGTCAAATAACCTTTTTCTTGAAATTTACAAACTTCAATATCAGCCTAGAAAATAATGTGATTGTCAATTGCATGAAATGGATTTATGAGATCAAAATGTCCTCTTTCGTATAGGTTGGTATTTTGGGGAATTTTCTCTTAGAACAAATGTATGACATCTTAAACCAAATGTAATTATACGTGATATATCGATTATATATTTGATTTTCATTGGTGAGCCACACATGATCTTAAGAACGTAAAGACTATCTTCCAGAACAATACATTAAGTATATATTTTCGATGTAAAATATACATCCACCTATTCATGTTTTTGAAGATTTTGTGTAGCGGATATTGCTTTTGCCATGCATTGCCATATAAGGATTTGCCTATACGTGTACTATGTATTCGTATTCCTTTTCCACATGTTTGATTTTGGCAACGGTGTGTGAAATAATGATATAGCCAGTACGAAAGGAGAACACACATGTCTATCTTCCTTGGGAGGACGCCAGGTTCATCTAAGTATCTACATGTATTCTGTTCGACATATGGAGGTAAACATATACACATTGAGGTTGATAATACTTCAGTGTCTGACCCAAATAAAGTCTGTGAATGTTTTAATCAATATTTCGTTTTACAGCTATTAAGAACAACGCCAGTAACCAGTTGCAAATAACATGGATTTTAAAACAAATCCAATGCTGCCGACAAAATGTCAAGCAAACTCATCATGTTTTTATCGCGATTCTGACCAATTTGATATATTTCACTTTGAAGTCGTACCCATGGATGGTGTAAGTAACTGTGGCAACCAATGACTGACCTTCTAAAGGGAAGAAAAGCTGCATGCCATCCAGGCAAAAACAACCCCTGACTGACTTTCGTGGATCATATCCGTAATATAAATTGCAACCCTCTATGTCGAACCATTATTTCAGTTCCAAATGTACATTGCGACCATCACTTTCAAACTATTATGCCATTACCAAATGTACATTGTTACATCACTGCCTACACTGACAAAACATTATGCCAGTACCAAATGCTCATTGAGACCATCCCTGTCAAAATATTATGACAGTGCCAAAAGTACAATGTGATCATCACTGTCGAACCATTATGACAGTAACAAATGTACATTGTGTCCACCACTGTCAAACCATTATGTATATTGCAGCCATCACCGACAACGTATTACAACAGTACAAAAATTTATATCATCATCCTCGGTCAAGCCATTACGGCAGTACGAGATGTGCATTGCAACTCTCAATATCTAATCAGTGCCCAGAAGACATCACACCAATCACCGTCAAAACCATTCTAGCATATACCAAATGAACAGTATTCAGACAGGAGCAGAAGCATAGTTCAGCCATTGCCGAAACAACATAACAGTAACCAGCGTATGTTACAAGCATCACTGTCGAAATAGGACAAAGTATCAAATATGAATGCCTTCCATATAATGGATAAGCTAGTAATGTGAATAACTGTGGCAGCCCCTGGCTGTCCTCCTAAACCGATGAGATACTTTTGCACGCTATGCAGGGGAGGTCATATGAAACAGTTCCTGACTGACCTTCGTTGAACACCTGCTAATGATTCAATGATAATAATGAATGGTAGTCTGACTACGCTCAACTGGAATAGCCCCTGATTGACACTTATCGAACACCATTCGATATCAGAATGAAATATGTGTGGTCAATCAATCCGCAGCATCAAATTATTCACTATGATAGTATCAACCGTACAATGCTGCCACTTTTGTATTATGTTATGACAATACACACTTAGTTAATTGTGGTATAGTGGATACTGAAGATGAACATAACGGCTTCATAACCATGAAAAGAGAATACAATAAGCAACCGCAAGATGAAAAAATAAGCGACAACAAGTACATCTGCAAACATGATAAAACATCAACAAGGAGTAGGTTAATGGCAGACACAGGTAATTTCGGTCGGTAAACCCGATACATTGATAACCTGGAATCATGAATGATAACTCATCAGTTATTAGACTAAACCATGCCGAACTCACAAAGCTTCAGATTTGAAAAGCCCGGTTAAGTCGAACCCAAATAACAGTGAACAGGTACTGCTGTAATTCGATGTGACGCAACAAATGTGTTTGTATGAGGGAGTGGGTCACCAAAAATGACACGTCTGGGAACGTTCACAAACACTGAACATCCCAAAATAGATCCCTGAATAACAGCTAGTAATTACATTTAATCATGTGAATGAAAACTATCTTAAATCCATAGCAGTCGCAGTCACATCCCAGATATAAACAACAGAGATATTTTAAATAAAATATTGCACATCAAAAATAAGTGATATTGTCAGCTGACTAGACAAGTTGATTAGCTAGCAGGGTCCACGATGGGCAGCCTGTCTGAAGCCACACATTGCTTTTACTACACGAAATATCTTGACAAGGCTTTCTGGTCATCTTGGCATAAAACATTGTGAAAAAATATCAAGAATGAGTAAAATTATTGCAGACATATTCTGTATAGGAGCATGCATTACTGCTGTTAACATTTTGGCCGTCGTGGCCTTAATAGATAATAGATCAAAATCTGCCCAGTGTGAACTTGATATATATATCTCCTTATGAGGGAGCATTGCGCCAAAGAGATTTCAGACCAATCTGCTCTCTATAAATTGTGTCCTTACCAGGCAGCATTTTGCCAAATATGGAGACTTTCAACCAATTTGTATCCTATATATTGCGTTCACGAGCAGATATGACTGTTGTTCACATTTTGACCCCAACGATAAAATGGGTCAAAGTCAGTTGACTTAGGGCCTTCTGAAAGAAACGTTTTGCCAAAGGTCCAGTCTCCAGCTCTTCATTTTGAAATATTACGTTCGTAAGCATATATGACTTCTATATGTCGCCTACGAGAAAAACGTCAGTCATGCATGAACTTAACCAAATATGACTTCTACATGTATATGTCACGTACGAGGAAACCGTCGGTCAAGCATGAACTTAACCTATAGCCCATCATCAGACAGCATTGTGAGAAATATAAAGGCTCTCGCTCAATTTGCTGATTAGGAAATGTGTTCACCAGAAACGGCGACTGCTATTCACATTGTCCGCTATTCACATTGCCCCTGTGAAATTTGAAAACAGTTTAAGGTCAATCTTGTGAGAACTAGGGCCTCGCCCCACGAGACAGCATTATTCACGGCTGCAACTCAATTTGCACCTTAGATATTGTGATCAAACTGATCTATGAAGATATTCATATATTGACCTCTGTGAAACAGATTAATTTTTATACTCGTATTTCTAAATACAGTTCCGCAAGCGGTGTTAGAAGCTGGTAACATATTTTCCAGTTAATGAGATATACTTGGCTCTACAAACTAGGTATGTTCACCCATCCTGACAGTCGGTTAGTATGGATAGGATCTGCCCTATCTCACGCAATGTTGTATCCGCTGTAATAGGACTGTGATTGTTCAATACAGAAATGATTATGATTATGATTATTATTACAAGACAAAAAGACTGTCAAAAAACAGCCCTGGAAAAACGATGAGTAGATAGAAGTGAATAAAAAAGTTCTACGCAGCCCCTTAATATGAAAACCTTCCTCAGAATCTGTCTCAACTTAGTCTTCTATTGCTAGCCATTTGGTGCGATTCAACTGTCTAACACAACTCTCAAATTTTATTCCCTTTCTGGATGTTGGTCAATCTGCTGAGAACAAACTCTCCAAAGAAGCTGTTAAATAGTAGAGAATTTCCAAAAACTCTGCAGACACAGCCATCTATGCTAGTCAGTTATTTAGAACAGACTTCAAGGATCTCACTCCTGACCGAACGTAGTGCGGAAATTGTTGAGAACGAACCGTAGCAACGCAACCGTAACTTCAACGTGCCGGAAAGGCACGTTTTTTTTATGTCGGGATTCATGAGTGTTCAGAAGGCGCATATAGCTTCATCCATTAAACAATATACTGACAGTTTCGTACACCAATATGAATGAATTCCACGGGAAGTTCAGCTCTCAAACACACTCATTACGTGGAGCCATGATTTCGACACATGCTGAAATCGTATTTGACACATTTTGTTAACAAAGGCAGACTTTTGGTTTGATAGAGCGGACGTTTTTCTTTCATAAAATGCCGAGTATTATCAATCGCGCTGTAAACCACTGTTGTACTATTGCCGGTTCAGTTATTGAAGATGAAATTTATCTTGAGATTATTCTTAGATAATCCATGACGATGAGCAGATTTGTGCATATTCGAATACGTTACACTGATTTGCAAGTTAAGCTATGTTGTCCCTCAATTACACACTATGAAAATTGACAAATTTGCCCAGGGGGCCACCGATGTTGACGCATAAGCGCATGTCAAAAACGGTTGGACATGAGTTAAAATGCAGTGCACAAATTTCTAAATTATGGGGAAAACTCACGTGTATAGAAGACTCTCGCCATTGCGCCTTGTTATCTTTCTTTCCAAATTTCCCCATGCTGATCGTAAATTCTTACTAATACAGATATATAACAGCAATCTAATGTGACAGCGGGCCAAGATTAACCCGGGCTCTACAGTGCATCAAGCAAGGGGCGACCATATCCTGACACAATACAAGACGTATACGCGTTCCAGCTGACTTGTCAAGCGGAAAGTGTGCGGAGATTGGTGGGATACTTTATTAGATTTGAGCTTTTTGTGATCCGGGCTAAAATTAAAGAAAGGGGGGAAATCAAATGACAACGAATAGTTCTATCGTCCCAAATGTTAGGATGACCGGAGCACAATCTAACGTGGTGAAGTAGTGTGGATAGAATTGTGAGACTATACATACGTAGGTATTCAAAAAATGAAATTGAAATATGTCAGTTTCGTGACCCGTATCCGTTACTGTGCGGCATACTGTTGACAAAAAAAAGCGAACAACACCAGTTTTAGTGGGTTCACGTAGATGATCAGTGCAAGCCGGACACATGCACCAATGTTTACACAAGCTTAGTATGGTTTCAAATATACAGAAAATTTCATGCTCCAAAAAAGCTGCTCTCTGTAACATCACTTATGTCATAACCTTAAAATAGCATCTAAAATATTGATACAAATAGATTTTCTGAAGTGTCATTCAAAAATGATTGTTTTTGAACAATAAACGGTTGATGACGTCAACAATTCGAACATATTCAAATGTGGTCGATGAACTGACTGCAGGTTCTTCAATAACATAATAATTTAGTGCGAAAAAAGAATGCATGTATACTTGATATCTCTCTCTCTTTCCACAATTCCCATATGTCCACTGACATAGTAAGTGTAACAGTATCGTAAACGTGTCACACGATATTCACGCGAAATGGAAAGTTTTGAGTGAAAGGTAAAAGTGATGGTGGGGGTTGGTGGTCGGTCGGATGTCAGGGGTTCTAGCACCCAGTTCCAGATATGCATAAATTATTTCCTGCAAGAAAGAAGCGGTCAACAGTTTTCAGTGATGCCGGCTAGACGTCATGAGGTTCGTATCGTGAATGCAAATCAGTATTCTTTAATCCAGATCATTTTCCATTTGATTGTGATCGTTCATACGAACAGCACAAAGATCTTATACGAACAGCACGAAGATCTTATACGAACAGCACGAAGATCTTATACGAACAGCACGAAGATCTTAGTTACACGATGTTCATGCAGCCCCTAGCCCGGGCTGATGGAAATTAACACCCCATACAAAAGATGTTAACACTCTTCAGGATGTTAGCCGTGGGACAAAGCATTTACGCACCCGTGGAGTGGCATTTCACACCCTTTAGCAGAGTGTGTATTCATAGCTCTCAAATTCAATTTTGGAATAGTGACATCATAATTACGTTATGATAACGAATCTGTTTCGAGCATGGAGCTTTCCATTTGGTACTTCTGTGAAAATAATAGTGCTCTTCTTCGGCTTGCAACAATACTTATAACAATATTTATGGACAGTGAAAAAATATTCCAGTTCAGACGTGTCTCTTTTGCATAAATGGAATAAACGCAGGCGCGGCGGATCTGGGGTTGGGGGTCAGCGGGGACCGGGCCCACAAGTACTTTGGTCCCCACCTATAATTGTGACTGGAGTGTTGCCACATGAACAGGTACAATAAAAGCGTACCTGAGATACAACACATACCACCAATCGTTAGATTCTTGGTATGTGCTTTAGAATAGATTAACCAGAAGACTATACTGTGAAGTCATGTGGCTCTGTCAGTATGTCGGCACCTCTTCCCACTTCCCTTATATGCGTTGTAATTAGTAGTTTTAGACCAGCAAAGTTTTGAGTCATTTACAAAAGATCAATACATTAATTAATAAAATATTCAACATAGGTAATACTTACGGTAAATTACTTCAACTCTGTCGTTCAAAAACAAAATAAACTTTTAATGTAAATTTTGCTATATCTTTAGTGCAGCAATGCTATTCTTTCAAAACAAAATCGGTCGAATTTTTTTTTTAATATGGCGTCACTTAGCTTTTATAAGATTTTCTGGTAGAGCTTAACTGAGAAATATGTAGTGTGGCATGTTCAGCTCCCTAGCCTCCGGGACAAAGAAAACATTTGGAGGTGCGGGCGAGTCAATCCTTATCCCCACCTATCCATACCAGGCTGCGGTGAACCCAAATTCACCCAGATATGATTGGTATAAATACTATCAAAAGGTTAATTAAAAAACTAAAAGTGATCGACTCATTCGAACTTCATGTGATGGCAAAATTGTCCATTAGTTGCGGTCCTCTAATTCAACTTAGAGTTCCTCTTTTATATTACTTTGAAAATGGTTCCTTTCCCAAGACGTTTACATTTTTCGCCACGATTTATGAAGGATTGTTATTAAACTGTAAATAGATATTAATTAACTTAAGTGTGGAAATTACAGATGAGGAAATTAAGTAACGTAGCAATGCAAGACCGGTCTGAAGCCATAACATCGATAACTAATGGTGGTGGTGGGCAGCATGGATTGGATATCGAACAACATGGCTTGGTAGTAAACCACAAACAAAACAGACACCTGAGATACGGTCCCTTTCGAGACCGAAATAGAAACTGAGACGGGCCAGATATCTCATGTAAAATACGGCGACATATCATATATATATAAAACAGTCTTAATTTGTCAAGTGGAAAAGCGACAACAATTGAAAAGGAACAGTTGTCATATAACGATATTCACTAATCTGTTATACCGTTTGCCAGAGGGCTGCATTTACTATCGATATGCCAGTGCGGTATTAGATATATGTATAATATTTGAGTCTATGAAAAATTACTTAAATCTGCAGGAAGCTTGAAAAATGGATGTAATGGTAATCGGACACTGGAATAAATTGTTAACCCACATACACGAGAGTTGGTAAAGATAGATTCACTTGATGCTGATATTGAATCGGTTTAACAAGATCTGATTTATTAACCTTGTCATAGCGTCAGGATTTTTTCTGACATTACTTTAAAAAAATGATTCATTGATGCGTGATCCATTCTAGCTTCAAGCGTGAAGGAATATGCGAACTTTTATAGCTATTGCATTTGTGACATCAACAAGTTATGTCTTCATGTCTGCACAAAAGGCTGTGTTTGGTGTATACAGAAAGATACCTATACCATTGTAAACGCTCCACAATCACAGGTAACGTAAAACAACGTCGACGGACATTTGAAACGGATTTCTTCTGTTTTTGGCTTGTTCGTCTACATGGATTGTTTAATATATCTAAAATATGACACCTTGAACCAAAATGGTATTGCGATGGAATGCCACGGTGGATATGGTGACATTAATTCGAAGTTAACATATTATCATGGTTCTTAGTCGAACTTGGATTTCAATAGAATGACAAAATGATGTCGTATGCAGCAAAGAATTTGTTCAGCATTGCTCTGTTCTGATCTGTTCTTTGGGGGTATTTCTTGGTGGATGGCATACAGCGAAACGGTCGCAAAAAGATACTACTTTTCTTACTCAGCGCGTGGACTTCCAACCGTATTTTAGAGACGTCGTCGAATGTTTATTCCTGGCCAAGTCCTGTTCATTACGAATGGACTCACCCTGGAGTTTGTCAGACAATCAATCACTTAACTTAGTCAGTACGGCAGACCAGAGCATGTACCGCGACGTCAATTTGACCACAGCTGTCTGCTCAAAGGCTGCGTGTATGACTGTATGATTGTTGTGTTTAAAAATAAAACTTGGATATTGCTCTGGTAAACATATTTAACATAATTTTGATCTGAGGAAGTCTGACACGACCATTACAGAAGGTGAATTTGGTGCTATTAGAGAGACGAGCAGATAGATGAGTATTTTGATTTCGGCCTATGCTTCAACATGGACAGTTTATATTAAATAGTGATAACTGACATAGTTTTGACTCAAAGTTGTCGAAATTATCATTAATAAAAGCAAAATGACTCTCCTTTAAATAGTAGGATAAGTTGATGTATATTTACCATATTTACACTAATTATCGCTTGTTAAATACACCCGTCAATGTTGAGACGTAGACGGAAATCAACATATACTACCCAGTACGCTAGAAGCTAAAAAGTGAACCGTGTCTCAGTGCGAAGTGAATCTTTTTTTTTCTAAATTGTATCGAGAAAATACCCTTTCCGCCGCGAGATGATTGACGACAGCTTTAATTTGAAGATCATCGGCGTTTTATTGGATTGGTATCAGGTTCACCGCGAGGTCATGTGGAGATCGGAATCGACACCACTACTAAAAACCGACCCTCGACCTTCATGTCAACATTACTAGCTATCGGTGTTCTCAGGAAATCCACCGTGAAGGAATCTCGTTTTGGAAGGTATTTTAAAACTTGGAAGCGCTCGCTATTGAAAGGGAAATACAGACTTTCTACGGCTGATCTCTTGCTGACTGCTGTCTAGTTTCAAATAAAGCATAATTCTCAGAAATGTTGCTGATATTTTGTTATACAATGTTTGGAAATGTCCGTGACGGAAACACAGAAAAAGGTCCACCGTTTTGACTAGTGTTCCTGTTATATTTCTTGGCTGATCTGTTTCGATGTCATTATTTAATACTCGGTGAAACGCACAACGTCCTCCACAGAGTTAAATTCTAGATATTAGGTGTCACACAGAAGGAGGAGGAAAAACTTATAGTCTTGGCGAGATGCGGGTCCCAGAATTAACCTTTAGAAATATCGAGCATACTAACTTTGATAAGGTGTTAGAAAAGCAAAATTCACATCGTGTATCATTTATACAAAACATTGGCATTGAACAAGTGACAATAACAGCTTGTGTCATCTTCACGGTTCAAATAAAATAATATACTAACGTCTCGTCATTTCCCTTGACCTACTGAATAGAATAAATACTTCAAACCGGAAACGCACGTTATGTCATAATTAGCCAATCAAGGTAGAAGCTGATTATCTTGCAGTGAGGTTTTCCTTTTATCTCCAAATATACCAAAAGTTGGCTGTATTGCTTTTCAGATGATTTCCTTATCATTTCCTCGAATAACCAATCGAATTTGAATTGTGAGGCGGTCATACAAACTATCCAAAAATCGAGCACTAATTATTTGTAGAGCCATAAGTATATATATATAAAGTATTACGAACAGAAACCGTGTGCCATTTGGTCAAGGCAAGTACGTTTAGTGTTTACACTCGGCTGTGGGATGATGATAGTGTGTTTGTTAAAAAGGAGTACTTACCGTATTTTACATAGGTTCCCATTACAACGGTTAGACTCTTAAAGAAATATGACCAACTATTTTACTGTCGTTGAGGGCGATAACCTATTATTTTTATTACAATTTGTGAAGCCATGTTTCCGCTTTGAGGTCGAGGTGGGCGCCGCCATGTTGCCTGTAGGATGACGTGACTGATGACGTCAGTATTCAGGACGACGTCACGGCTAACGCTTGATCCGGGACTTTTCAACTACGGACATTTGAAATACTCTGGATCCGAGTTTTAATTCTAGGAAACAAACTGGCGCGGCAAATCCCACGGGGGTAATTCCTAAAAGGAAGTTGTTGGTTATCTCCGCCAGCTGAATAATTTTCTTCCCCAAGTTTTTCAACTGAAACCTGCTCGATTCAATTTGGACAAAATTTGAAGCTGAGCTGAGTGTCCTCTGCAATTGTCCAGTGATTTGAGTTGAACGACGATGCTTCTAAGTTTGTAAACATTTTCATGATTACACTTGAACTACTGAAATCAACTAGAACATCCGTGAACTTACTGGGTTTCTTCTCGTGTGAATTATCGGCATGACCAACACGATCAACCTTAAATCTCCATGACGTTGTGACGTTTTTAGATGAGTATACATCCACTTCCGCTCATCTGAAAACGTCACACAGTGGTGCAATGGCGGCGCCCAGTGCACGCCGTGGCGAGCAACAAAATATTCAATATTTCTTTTATTTCGCATTCTATCAACATAAGTTTTATATAATAAGGGTTTGAAAACGATTGTTGATAAATACAGTCACACTCAAAAATAAGGTAAGTACTCCTTTAACTAAAAAGATACAGTTCAAATGATGGCTTACCTGGAGAACAGATAAATGGGAGTTATCCTCTCCTTCAAATCCTGCAGATACAGCTATCCCCATGATAGTGGCTTGGCAATGATCGTTTGCGCAAGGCGAGCTAAGCTTTAATACATTTATCGAGGATTATAGAGAATTTGAATTATTTTTTTTTATATGACTGCGCATCACCGGTTGACTGACCACTAACAGTAAAGCCGCGACGGTGGGCTAGCTATAGCCATAGGTCACGTTTTATTTACAAAGATGAACTTCTGCATGCCTTCATTTAATGTGAATAAACAAGGGAACGTCTCCTTTACGCTTGGTTGCATTTTGAGACGACTGAAGTGAACAGATGAATTAACATAATAATATCCTATTTCATTCTAGTTTACTCAACATTCGGCTGATGTTGACATGCCGAAGTTTTAACTCGTGGGTAGTAGACGGTAGTCTCCACGAAGACAAAAAAAACTGTCATGTTTTCCTGTCAAAGTTTTCTCATCTTCCGTCATGCTGATCCTATGCCATTTCAAATTAGCATAAGGTCCTGGATTTTGCTTCAAAATCAAGATGGCCGCCAAAATCACGCACTACAAATGTTTCATTATTCGCGGGAATTATCTTTCGCGGGTTTTTTCACTCAAATGCATTATGCCGGATGTATCTTTCGTGGACAAGCCACCTTGCAGTAAACCCGAGATTTCTGATGTCAACTTACACGGAAAGTATGATTTCTGGGGCCTGCTTAACCCTAATGCCCCTCCGCCCCCCCCCCCGCCCACCAAACTTTCTGCACTATCTCCGGAACGACAGAAAATGGAGAGCTGAAACTCCGTGACTTTATAGTTTATCATATTGGGGTCATATTGAGCCTATTTGCATAACCTCCCGAGCAGGGGATCATGGGTAAATTCAAGATGGCGGCCATGTGGGGTACCAGAAAAGTGATGTTTTTGTCACATTTCTTCAAAATTGCTTTCCGCGATGTAAACTGGGCAAAAACTATTTTATTTCACATCACATTAATATTTACTAATTTATCATGCAGTTGTTGCAGAGAAATCGAAAAATCGACCAAAAATGCCGTTTTTGAAAATGACGTCACTGTGACGTCATCAAAGCGGCCATCTTGTTTTTTTTACTTTTTTCTGGTAGCGCTTCACCCAAGGGTATAGTGTGGCAAGTTTCAGCCCCCTAGCTCAAGGGGTAAGAAAAATAAATAGTGGGACCATTTCGCCCCCCGCCCCCATGCCAGGACAGGTCCCAAAAACCCCAGGTCAGATAGGGTTAATCAGTTAATTATGTAAGTCTGTATACTACGTATACGCGTCTATCAAGTTTAATAATCTGTTTAAATGTTGTTTGGATCACCGAGTCTCCTCAGAGCTTGATCAATCCTAATTAAAACAAATGGCAGCATGCTGAATTTAGGCTAGAATAGGCAACAAATAAGTAAACTATTCAAAATGGCGAAACAAACGTGACATGTACATGTAGGCCTATAGTTGAAATCATTTGCACTTGGTCTCTGTAGACAACGTTAACGGGATGTTTTCATTCGGTCCGCAGACGAAAAATTACTTAATGCTTTGTTGTGTTTCTCAAATAAACTGATAATAAACACACCATAGTAATTATTCGCTACAATTTCATATTCAGTATCTGTGGAGTGGAGCCATATAAGAGAGAAGAGTAGGAATAGTAATAGCAACAACAACAGCAACAACCAGACACTCGCCAGGGGATACCTCAAGTCTCAACAGAAACCGCTGTTACTGTTGTTTCCAATTTCATTTTAAAATACATTCATAGGGGACAAACGGTTGGGGCAGTTTTCCTGGACCTAAAAATCTTTGATGTGTTCGATTACAACACGCTATTGTATAATCTTAAAGGCTTGGGTATAAAGAATGTCGAATTACTGTGAATTAAAAATATATGCTGGATCCTAAACAGTGTGAACAGTATGGTGGCACTAAATCGCACGAAATTAAAGTGAATTGTAGGGTTCCACAGTGGTCATTTCTTGGACCCCTGTTACTTGTTTTGTACATAATGTATTTCTAAATTTAAATAGTTTTGCACCCTGGACTCTTTTTTCCATCTTTTGGCCCTGTTGTAATTTCTAAATGTCTTGATTTTGATCTCCATAATGATGCGGACTGGTTTTGAACTCAGTTTTTCAACAGTGGAAATTGGGCTTAATACACATGTCTATAGATAAGCAGCAATAAAAAATAATTATATTAGTTTGATCGGTACCTGTCCTGGAAGGATCACGCCGAGACTGGACAATGAAGGATCCGGTGTTAAAGGGATACAAATTTAACTATTCCTTTGCATAATATAATATAATAATGTTATATATGGTACATGAGCGAAAAACGTAATTGGAAAAGATAAAAAGACTGCATAACGGGACTGGGATACTGTATGATAGCTCAAATCGCACAGTTTCAATGAGCGAAATTCGTTAGCCTTGTCAGAAAGTTTTATTATCACGTTACAATCTTAATGTTCAAATGTAGAAACTAGAGTGTTCCTGTCTATTTAACTGATTTGTTCCAAAGAGTAAATACTGGGGTGGGGCCCTATGGGTATGCCATTCAATATGTCTACATAAAAATCAACAATAAAAGCGTGACTGAGATACAAATGATCGCTGGGATCATTTTTTGGTTCCATTGATGTGCATTTAGAATTTTGGCCTTTGGGGTCAAATGACTTCTTGTCAGTACGCCGGTATCTTTTCCCACCACCTTCATATGTTGCGTTTAATTGCAAGAGATCTGCTGCTAAGAAGCTTTTATCTATTCCAAAATGTCGCAAAATAGTCCGAGAGCTGCATCCCTGCGCGATTCTTCTCTGCTTGGTCACGTGCATGTTTGTATGAGTTAGGCTTACCTTATACCTTATAAGAAGGACTATAAATTCACGAAAACTAGTATTTGCGAAAAAAAGTTTCGCCGCGAGAATTACAGTATTTGGTCCTTCGCAGCTTCTATTTGTCACAGAAACGGTCTGTTTCTGTCTAATATGGGGTTACAGGATACCGTACATTTGTTTTACCCCGTGCACTGCAATGCTCTCCATAGCTTCATTAGACTGTCACATTCACATATATTGGATCTACGTAGCTTCTGTTTATGACAGAAATCAGTCTTTTGTGCCTATTATTGGTTTTGCAGGGTTCCTAGAGTTAATTCTGCGCAATAGAATGTTTAATAACATCACGAATCTAAGATGGTCGCCAAAATCAAATCTCCCGCAGCTTCTCTTTGTTGCTGAGAGTAGCTTGTAAACTGTCTCTAATATAACAGTTCGATCGTCCGCCACCCAGAAGATACGGGCCAGACTCTGATGACTAGGGGTGTCATTCTTGTGTTAATGACGACAGTAAGCACGAGCTTCCGGTACCTGTTGTACCGGGCACCAAATCACTACAAATCTGTAATATAAATGTATGTGGCCTTAAAAGGAGACTGTTATCCCGAATTTACAGACTTTATTACAAAATGTGACAATATCTGCCGTTCAGAAACTAAAATGGATAAGTTTGATCAACTAGACAAAATACAAGGTTTCACCTATTTTCCAGCAAACCGTAAGCAAAATGTTAAAAAGAAGTCTGGAGGACTAGGTCTGATTATTAGGGATGAGTTAATCCCTTCTATACATATATACGATTTAGAATGTGAATATGTGCTTTGGTTTAGAATGTCCGGTAAGTTTTTCTCGTTAGAAACAGATGTACACTTTGGTTCCATATATATACCACCAGAAAACTCAGAGTATACAAACCGTAGATTGCTGGAAGACCTTGAAAACAAAATACCCGATAAATGTTGTAAACATGAATATTTGTATCTAGTTGGTGATTTCAACGGCAGAACAGCAGATGAAACTGACTTTACTATTATTGATGATTTTATTCTAGAACATTTTGAACTCGATTCCGAAGTATCTGAATCTCTTAATGATTATAACACAGCTGGACTATCCCTAAATAGAAAAAAATCAAGATAGCAAACTAAACAAGTATGGGAAAAATTTATTGAATCTCTGTAAAAACAACAGCGTAATAATATTGAATGGCAGAACTGGAAAATATAATGGAATTGGAAAACTGACGTTTAATAATACCTCAACAATCGACTATGCTCTAAGCAAACTAAGTTCTTTATGTCTTATCATGGAGACTACTATATAGTAGTCTCCATGGTCTTATTGATGATTTTGAAGTTTTAGACTTCGATCCCCTATTTTCTGACCTTCATTGTGCGTTATTGTTGACAACTGTGATCCATCTACGCACACTCCTTGAATATGATTAAGATTCCCCCTTAACCGAAACACCCCAACAAACACAATACCATTAGGATAATGCTAACAACGATAAGTTTGTTGAAAACATCGATATACAATACAACAAGTAAATTATATACGAATGCAGTTAAACGAACTACTTCCAGAAAATATTACACCCGATATTATGAACCACTTTACCCAAAAGTTAACATCAGTATTCGATTCAAGCGCAAAACTTAGTCTTAATTCGTTCAATACAGGAAAAACTAGAAGAGGAAAACAAAAACGATGGTTTAATAACAAGTGTAAACATGCCAGAAAAGATTACCACAAAGCAAAACGATACTACTCGAGATGGAAAAGTGAAACAAATTGGAAGGACATGGTAGAGAAAAGTAGACAATACAAACGTTCAATGAATGATGCTATAAAAGATTATAACGGCGAAACCAGGAAGAAACTGGAAAGTATGCGCAAAAAGCAGCCTAAGGATTATTGGAGACTTATAAATAATATATCAAACAAATCTGAAATAGATGATAAAATCGATCTAGATAATTTTTTTGAATATTTTAAAGAAATTAACGAGAATGAATCGGAACTATCCGGCGATTTTAGTTTTAACAACCTTCACAATAATAACAACGACGATGAACTGAATTCTCGTATAACTGATACTGAAATTATAGACGCGATAAAGAATTTGAAAACAAACAAATCACCGGGGCTAGACCACATTTTGAATGAATATATTAAGTCTACTGCTGACATTTGCTTGCCCCTGTATAATAGTCTCTTCAACTTAGTCTTTGATAACGGCGTCTTGCCAGAACAATGATTAACTGGATTCATCAAACCCATTTACAAAGGTAAAGGGAAGCCGCGAGGACCCAGAAAACTATAGCCCAATAACCATTTTAAGCTGCCTTGGGAAAGCGTTTACTTCAATACTAAGCAGCAGACTAAACAATTATATCGAAAGTAATAATTTACTGCACAATAATCAGAGTGGATTTAGAAGGAACCACTTCACACTTGATAATATGTTTATATTAAACACCTTAATAGATTGTTTAAAGGCAAAGAAAACGAAATTGTATTGCGCATTTATCGACTTCAGAAAAGCTTTCGACAATGTTTGGAGAGTTGGATTATGGAGAAAACTATTCAGACATGGAGTTAACGGTAAAATATTCAATATCATCTACAATATGTATGACAATATTAAATCCTGTATAAAGCACAATAATCAAATATCTTCACTCTTCATCTGTAAAAATGGCGTTAGGCAAGGTGAAAACTTATCACCCATATTGTTCTCCTTGTTCCTTAACGATATGGAGGAATATCTTTTACAAAAAACAAACGGTATTACTTTAGAAGATAATCACGATATTTTACAAATTGCAGTTTGCATTGTGTCATTACTGTATGCAGACGACACTGTGATACTCGCAGATAGTCCGACCGAATTCCAACATGCTTTAGATGCATTTGCTGAATGTTGCGATACATGGAAACTTTAGGTGAATATAGAAAAAAACAAAATAGTAGTCTTTGGAAGCAGGAAAAGTAACGAAGAGTTTTTTATGAAAAACAGAAAAATTGAAGTAACTGATAGCTTCAAGTATTTAGGTATTATTTTTAGTCGAAACGGTTCATATTCGAATGCGCGAAAACATATTTTATCGCAAGCCGAGAAAGCCATGTTTTTATTATATAAACGAATAAGAATTATTGATATACCAATAGATTGCCAACTCTTACTATTTGATCAGGCAATTGCCCCGATCTTGTTGTATGCCTGTGAAATTTGGGGATTTAAAAATTCAAATATGTTGGAAAAATTACACACCGATTTTCTAAAACAGATCCTGCACCTCAGAAAAAGCACTCCACACTTCATGCTTTATGGTGATCTGGGTAGATACCCACTCACATTAACAAAACAGAGAAGACTACTTAATTTCTGGATAAGGCTTACAGACGTTCACTCAAATAAATTGTCATCAGTTGTATATAAATGTGTATTCCAAGGCTACAGAACAAATACAGTTAAATGCAAATGGCTGGACTATGTTAAAAAATCTCTAGATGAATTTGGATGTAGCGATATCTGGCTTCAGCAAAGTGCAGGAAATGTAGTCTGGTTCAACAAATTTATTACCATAAGACAAACGGATCAATACGAACAAATTTGGCATTCCCAAATTTCTGAATCGTTTAAAAGTCGTAATTACATACTGTATACAAATTTAATTTATCTGGAACCATATCTCACTATTCTTCCTCCAAAACTTTACTCAGCATTAGCAAAATTTAGACTATGTAGCCACCGGCTCTCCATCTGAGACAGGCAGATGGGTAAATATAGAGCCCGAAAATAGAATATGCCCATTATGCAACAGTACAAGCATAGGCAATGAGTATCATTATACCTTTCAATGCTCTTTCTTTAATATAACAAGACACAAATATATACCTCAGAAATATCTTAATCAATCCAATGAATACAAATACCGAATACTTTTCAATAGTAATGATTACAACACGTTGAAATCATTAAGTCTGTTTATCCTACAGATCATGAAGATGTTCCCTAAGCCTTGATACTCTTCACTAAATATATACAATGATAAAATACAGCCACGATTGGATATGAACATGCTTAATCCACAAAAATTGACAATATATTCTACTATTTTTAACCATCTGTCTCAGTTTGTATCCACGTGCCCAATTATAACTCAATCTAAGGAAGTATTTATATTTTAAAATTTTTGAACAACTATGTATGTATTACGCCCTTAATAATATTGGTTAACTTAACAGGTTTGACACCGTTAATATATTTGTATATGTATGTGTGTCTGTATGTATATATGTACATGTATGTATTTTATGTATGTATTTTATGTGTGTATGTATCTTTCTACGTAAATCTATGTATTTATCAATTTATTTGCATATACATCCCCGGCCCCTGAATTTCATAACAACATATGCATATTTATTAATGATTACAACCACGTGTATGTCCACCTTTCAACACAAATATGTAAATATCACTCATTCTATCATAAATTCTAATACAAATACTTTTCAATGTTTGATGCTGTAACCCAAAATCACAATTGTATAGCCAATCCGAAAGAATATATACGCCAAATTACTGAATATCTGTGTAAGTAATACTCACTCATATTACTTTTGAAAACCGCAGCAATTGTGTATATATATAAATCTCTGTATAGCTATGTATATGCATGTATCAAATTATAACCATATGCTCCTTCGTATGTTATCGAAATACTAAATATGAATAATTACGATATATTATGTATCTGTTACATAACAATAATGTACACTACTTATTATTACTATCACCGATATACAGATATATATATACTTTTTCTATTTTTGCAGTTTTTTTTATTATTATTTTTTTTATACCTATTATTTTCTTCTATATATCTTTTTCTATGATTTATTCATTCAACTATTTATTTCACGGATATTAAGTACTCATAACTGCTAGTTTTAATATATGATCAATTAAGCAACTCAAATATCTGTTATTATTATTATTATTTGCAAGACCTATGCCACCTCTGATTACCGATGTAACAACATGAAATTTGTTGTACCTCATATGTCACGAATGTGACCAGAGTGTAAATAAAGTTGAAGTTAAAGATGTAATCAACCTCAAATCTGGGCTGAAATCAATGTCTCTCAAACTCAGCGAAAGTGACATATGTTAAAACAGGTACAAAATGAAACACATTCGACCACAAAAAACTAAACTTGTTTCTACCTTTCACGAGAAAAGAGCAGGAATTGATCTTTAAAAATAAACAGCATGGCATGCCGTTTATTTTTCCACGGCCGTGTCAACAAGCGTATACACGTATGGTGCATTCTACCAACGTATGCTGTGCGACATTACCGAACCGTAGGCACGAGCCATGACGTTATCCCATGGCTGCAGCTGTGCAGCATTCAAATTCGCGAGCGTCGCTACGTCACTCATACTTCACGCAGTGACGTTATTTTCCTCTCCGCGTACAACACACACTCAATGGCGAGACAGAAAAGCCGTCGAAGCGGGCAGAGTTACAAATTTCTCTGACAAGATATTTCTGCATTAGTTGTATATGACGATCCCACTAACATCAAATATAATACATATGATGCTTTGGTAATCTCCCCTGCTGAAAAAACGCACAGGGGAGAGTTTACAAAATCCATCCATTTTGAGGCTGATTACATCTTTAATATAAATTCTCATGGCATCAGATTGTATACCAGATAGAACGGTAATATGGAGTTTGCAGGATTCAGCAAGTTGATTGTCGTGAATAATCATTGGAGCTTCAACGGCATCTAATCCAAACTCAAGTGTAAAATGATTGCCAAGATCTAATATACCACCAATATCACGTAGATTGGATTTTTTCAAAGTGAATACATGCAGGAAGGGAAGATTATATAGCCCACACACGTCTTATCCCACTCTTCCGTCACATAAAATGTCACTTTATCATTGATTGTGACGTCATATCTATTCCTGCAAGGCATTTCGTTGTGTAACTCGTTTCTACTTGGGAGCAATAGACAATGTCAACCGGGAAAATGGCTGAGGGATAATGGGCCAATCTCGAAACTGTCAATGATCAATGATTTCCTGATTTTAGGCAACAGTGACCTTTGACCACTGACTTCGACCTCAATTTTAGAACGCGACACATCGTCTTCACCTAGTGTATCCACTCACGAAAAATTGCAACTGTGGATAGAAAACGTTCACAGATATAGACCGGACACTTCAGTGATTTCCTGTTTTTTAAGCCAGTGACCTTTGACCTCTGACCTTGACCTTCATTTTGGTTCGCGACACTTCGTGTCCCCGTAGGGTATCCACTCAACAAAAATTAGAACTGTAGATAGACAATGCGATCGATATATGCCCACCCTCTAATTAGAGTATATTATGGTGAAATAATTAGAGGGGTAGCATAATAAAGGAGAAGGACTAAATACAACCTTCCATTGCACAGGCATTGATGGACTGCATTGAAACAGAAAAGATAACTGACTCAAACAAGTCTAAGACTGACTGAGAAATGGAGGACATGCATGTACATTTAGCCGACACTCATTGCACTAAATACCAAAGTGATATTCTGCTTTATGTGACATATTAACCCTAATTTTAATCTAAATCAATCACAGGAGAAACACTTCTCTTCGATGACTGGCTGCCATCTTCAGAGAATAAAACCCTGTTGGCCTTCTTCATCTGTAGTCTTTCCTGCATCACCTTCAATATTCCACTGAGGAGATCTCGAATTTCGATTCCAACTCTTAGCTTCTTCTTCTCTATACTCAGCAGGTCTTCTTCCAATTCCTTCGACCTCGCCCTCTTTGATTTAGGTTGCTTAGGGAAATCTACAACGCACAGATATATAACAGCCGTTGTAAAGATACATCACTACAAAAATACTGATTTGTAATATACTTTATACAGTTATCAGTATATAAAAAGTATTTGTTTTCATTTTATTATACCATGTTCACTGGAGACTAAAACTGAAATATTAAACTTTTTATGACTGGAGATTGGTATTGTTTTTCTAGAGGGTTGTCGTGAGCTTGGTATGGTAAATCCTCTTACAATTCAATTACACAACAGGAAGCAAAATTTCCAACAATGAAAGAAGATTGAATTTTGTCCACAATTTATTGGTAGCTTGCAACATGTAGATATGTAAATAATCTTGACAATTTCAAATTTGTACTTGACAATTTCAACGATTGAATGTTCCTGTAATTCTTAAAGGTCACAGATAATCTTTTTGGTCACCGGTTTCATTTGGCAGGTAATTTATTTTGAATATTTTGATCCCTGTGTTAATATATCACTATTACTGACCAACAGACAGCTATTGTAAAGGATAGTATTACCTTTACGGCTGTCTGAAATGAGTGACGGAAGTTTTGAACTACTATGGATTATCAACTTTCTTCTATGTAGTATGTGTACCATATAATTGACAAGGAGGAGGGAGTGGTCTTAAATCATACAGTGTCTGCCTCAGGATGGGCCATCGAGAGTTTACTGGTCATTTTTATTGTTAATTTCAATGTTGTTGTATATATCACAATATTGCTGTTTTCAATTGGAAACACTAAAGTTTGTTTTCTCTCAGTAAATTATAATCAATCAAATTATAATAAATCAAAATCATGTTTACATGAACCACCGTTTCTGAAATAGATTCTGTATTCTGGTTCTGTATTATATACATGTGATATTGTTACTTCAGTGATATATGTTGAATTTTTATTTATTACTTTTATGATATGTTCTGAATACTGATACTTCAAGTGAATTATATTGAATCAACAATATTTATCAGTTTCACAGTTTTAATAAAGGGTGGAAATTAGCTTCTGTGATGGTACAGGGCGAGTCAAAAAAATGTCCACCTGTGGTTTTGTTCATTTATTCATATGAAGTTACATTTTGTTGTGTATATATGAAAGGGTACTTTATCTCTCCACTATATTCAACCATGGTATGTTTTATTCATGGAAGAATATATATATATATTGTGTATATATACATGTATCAATGGCACCCACGAAAGGAAAGTGCATTCTCTTCATAACTTAGAAATGAGTGAACAGTTGATGAAACAGGAATGAGACTCTTCAGACTTCACTCTTCAAGCTTACCTATTTTCAGATATTTCTGCTTTTCCATTTTTTCAATGCCAAGTAACAAATCCCAGAGACAAAGCCTTAAAGTGCAAGAGATACCTGCAAATATCTAAACATGTGAAGTGTCTCATTCCTGTGTCCGTTTTCATGCATTTCCACCTCATGTAGAGAATGCACTTTCTATACATGAGCATCACTGGTATATGCACATTATAGGTATATTTTTGTCAATTAATAAAACATACATGTACAATGGGTGGATATAGCACAGAAAGGGAGTACCCTTTGTTGTGTTATATTCATATATTTATATCTTCAGATTAATAAATTAACAAAACCACAGATGGACATTTTTATTGACTCATCCTGTAGTGAGTGATTTTGCATGGGGGGTGTGTGTCTTACTGCTTGTCTCCTGCATTTGTTGAGAGACAACCTCTACACTGTCACTTGTTGTTTCCTCATTCACCATGTTCACCATGCTACATGAAGCCTGTGGCTCTTCTCTTTCTTCCCTTTCGGGGGTGTTTGTTGCTCCTATATTAGAAAGGTTGAGTATCCGTCAAGAAACATAACTCATGCATGTTCATTTATACATTTACATGATTTATCTTCAGAGATATCTGAAGTAAAACTAATGTCTTTCTCAATCAGGTATTTAAGGATAAACACCATTTTGAATAAAAGTAAGAACTATTAAATTATAAATAATGTCCAGAAATTTAATTGGTGGGTACAATCATATGTAATACATGTATGTATCTATTCAAATACAAATGACTGACAAAAAGCGGTGAATTAAAAAAACTGGTGGGGGGGGGAGGCATGTTATGTGATATTTATATTGTATGTTTACAAATTTGCTGCTGATATAATATGAATAAAATATACAGTAGTTAATTCGCAGGCAACACTGTATATTGTTTTCTTTATGAAATACCATGTTTTGCCAACCCCTGGATAGCGAGGTATAATAGCACTCCATTTCCATTTTAGTATGCTTTCATACCTGGGATAGCCATACCTCCATTGTCCATTGCTGTATCAAATCCCCCACAGATCCCATCCACGATGGCATCTGGCAATATGGAGACAACCTGGGGAAAAAAGGAAATAAATATTGAAACATTACATTTACAATGCATTGCTTATGTAAGAGTCAAGCAATGGTGTAACAGATTTGTGTCATTGTTCAATCACAGTAAGCTGAAACTTCACACTCATATTAATTCAGGCAGAGTAGATGTAATGCAGCTTTCAAAAAAACCCCGTCAAAAATGACATACTGTGTACCAAAAATTAACAAGTTAAAATATGTCCCAAAATGTTTTTTTATCAGATATATTGTTATTGCTAGCCCGAAAACATCGGCTAAGGAGTCTATTTTTTTATTTTTATTTTTTTTGTGTGTTGCTGTGATAGGAATGCCACGCCCCCTTACCTATATTCACCACATCCAGAGTTTCTGGGTTATGTTATTGCCACCTAAACAATATGTGTACCCACCATTCAAGAATATACCGTAGGCCTACCTTCAGTTCCAAAGACGATAGATCTTTGGGGGCGGGCCCTCCCCCAGTTCCCCTGGCATATCGCCGTCTGGCGGACTCTTTCGCCTTGCACACGAGTTTCACTTGCGCCCACTTTTTCTTCACTTGGGACACCGTTCGCAGTGTCCCAGTGCTCGCCGAATTAATACTGCAAAGAAGAAGAACATCATAATGTATCCAATATAGAATAAATATATATCAAAGGTAGAAAAAGTCTGTTATAAATGGGCAAAAAATAAGTTTAGTAGCGGCAGTAGTTGAAGAATAAGAAGCTGAATGGAAAAAAGAACTCGTCACAACAACCGGGTAAATAAAAATTTCGGATCGCCGAATTCAGGTACATTGTGACAAAAGGCAAACCTTTTTGGTTTATTGAAGGCATACTGACTAATATTGCTGATGGTTATTATTGTTCATTTAGTGACATGGCTGTTGTAGTAATCATGTCCAGATCTACATCTCCTCATCTACCGTACGGCAGAGTATATCGCCGGTAATTGAGTCACGAAAAAACTGTCATACATACCTATTGGTGATCTTCCTCCATGCAAATTGTTTCTTCTGTAGGTCTACTGTTGACGAAAATTTGGAGAACAAAACCTCTCTCTCTTTCTTTACTTCCTCGACGAGAATATCAACCTCGTTTGCGGAAAAATTTTCCTGGCGTGTTGTTTTCTTCTCAGCCATTTTTCGATCCGCAGACGATCTGCTTTTTTAATTTCCCGCCATTTTGATTTCTCACCTTTAGACACAAAAGAGTTCGACTTTGACAGGAAACTCTTACGGCGCATGTCCGTTGTCAAGGAAAAGTTACTTGAGATCGTCCTAAGTTTGAAGTGTTTGAGACCAACTTAGGATCACGTTAAGTCAGCGATAAGTTCGCTTCGAGAATCGATCCTACCTATCTTCCTAAGTTGAACTTAAGTCTATCCTATCTCACTAAGATCATCCTAAGTTAGGTTCGCTTCGAGAAATGACCCCCTGGTGTGAGTATCTAGGTCACGTATGACGTGTTTGACGTCATCATGTGACGTAATGGGGTCGCCAGATTTGATCAACAGATAGATATTGTGTTTTGTTGGGTGCCTAGTCACGTTGGCATCAAAGGCAACACTGAAGCTGATAGACTAGCTAAGGCAGCTTTAGAGGGAGAAGTTGACCCTGTTGGTCTCCCATACAGCGATTTCAGACCATCTATCTGCGCATATGTAAGAAGGCTGTTTCAATCGCTATGGGATACTATGGATAATAACAAACTTCACGAGTTCAAAACGGTTGGTTATACTCACCTGAACAGTCATAAACGCTTCGACCAGGCCATGATTAGACGATGTAGGATCGGTCACACACGATTAACTCATGAATATTTACTAAAACAGGAGCCGATTCCAAGGTGTATACTTTGCCATGAAGATCTGACGGTGAAACATATTCTCCTGGACTGCATAGATTTTAAAACTGTAAGAGATACTTTTTATCGAGCAGATACGCTGGAAGATCTTTTAGCAGAGTGAAAGAAGATTGTATTTTAGGTTATTTGAGAGAGATTGGTTTGTTGTACAAATTTTAATATTTTTACCTGTTTTAACGCATTAGTTTACCGAGTTTTTGAATTGATTGCTTAGAATTTTGTTTGATCGTCGCTATATAGCTGAAATATTGCTGAATGCGACGTTAAACCCTAATTCTCTCTCTCTCTCTCTCGTCATCTATAATGAAGACGTCATCCGAGATGACAATTACGATCTCATCACGCTCGTTTATTCTGTAAATACACGATAATCGCTAAATGATTAGGCAGAAACTGAGTGCAATATACCGTGGCATTAACTAGATCACAATGTACTACACGCTATGAACATTGAAATATCAGACGGATATGATAAACAAAATATCTATTGATCTTGTCTGCATAGTTGAAAACTGATGACCATTTTTATCTTTTAAATAACTCCAATTGACTTTTTTATATATCTACTATGATAACTTATGTGCTAATGTTATTAATGCAACAGGTCGTTTGGATTTTGAACCTTAGGAAGCTCTTATTGGGTGACGGCTGTCTAATAAGGTTTACATACCCTAAAAGAATTGATTACTTAGAATTTTGTTTGGTCGTCGCTATATAGTTGAAATATTGCTGAATGCGACATTAAACCTAAATTCTCTCTCTCTTATAAGTTTCATGGTCCGATATACCAGCATTCGTATATTTACAAGTCTCATGGTTTGATATACCAGTAATTATCTATTTACAGTAATCATATATTTATAATTTTCGTGGGTTGATATACCAGTAATCGTATATTTACAATTCACTCAAAGTGATATATCAATAATCTTATATCGCAACTATACATAAATGTTATTTAACACATTTAATAGACTTTTTTTGCAGGAAAAAACCCAGACAGACAGACACTTTATAGACCGATAAACTAAAAAAAAAAAAAGGAAAAAAAAAAGAATCTTGCCAGTAAAATTAACCTCCCCAGACTGGACGTCCCAGCTTTTGTCACACTGACACTTGGTTTTGCGTTAAGACGCCAGAGGACCCCATTTTTTACCGAAAGCGCCGTGGTTATTGCCTTTTGTGGCTATGAATTTATCTTTTTCAGAACGACTTCTTTCAGTGCTTCAAAGTTAGGTTTAGTATTTTTGTATCTGCAATCATAAATGTACTTTTTGGTTATTGAAAACAGATCATTACTAATGCTCGAATTTATATTGCCCAGGATGAGGCCCTGAAGGTTTTTCCATGTGAATATCGAGGCTTTCAGCCCAAGTGTGAAGCTTG
>JAVTVY010001255.1:0-34127 GCA_036873755.1 Hanleya hanleyi
ATAAGTGAATTCCAAAGTATATGTCCGTGATTATAAATGGAAGATGTGTGAATTGAAATATAATGCCGACTATATTCTCTGTGTGGTGTAAAATAATCAAGACTCAAGGTCGCTTGCGGGATCAAATGTTCAGCGACTGTCATCACCGCCGGCCTACATTCATAAAACGTATTAATGAAAGTGCTATTCACTGTAGTTCTTTCAAAATCGCGACGAATATGGTACGTTAGCACTGCATTGTTAATGCGGCAGCTACAGCTTTACCTGGGTATAGAAGTATTCTGCTTGATATACATAGCGGCGTGAAAAATGTTAACCTGTCAATGACGTAATTCTATGCATACGCCTCTCCATGGTTTCGCGATATTCTCACGGAGTTTTCTCGATAAAAATTGCTCGAAATTTTCTTTATCAACATAATCGAGAATTTTTTTCCGCTTGACATTTTTTCGATGAATAACCGATAGGCATGGGATTTCTTCGAGAGAATTCTCGATTGAAAGAAAAAGGTTTATGGAGACGCTTCCCAAATATCTGTTCGTACTAGTAGTGTACTAAACGGGAGACTGGTAGCATTCGCAGAAAATAACTGTCTGTTATCTGAGGAGCAAAATAGTTTCCACTCAGGAAGAACGTGTGCAGATCACATATTTGGTTTGAAAAATATAATCAAAAATAGATTGTCCGCGGGAAAGGATACGTTTGTTAGTTTCGTCAACTTAAGAAAAGCTTTTGACTCCGTAAACAGGAAAATACTATTTTATAAACTTGTAAATTGATGTGTTCGGGCAAATTTATAATGATCCTGAGAGATTGTATGGAAATTCTGGAAAGGTAAATTATACTCAACTAATTGGTTTGACTGGTGTGAGACAAGGGGACACATTGTCTCCCACACTGTTCGCAATATATATAAACTGTCTCGTCATCATAACATATCGTCATCAACTACGTCTACTTACTCTCAAACTGCATTTACTCTGGAAGATTTATTTAACAATCACAAAACGTTTCTCCGGGAAAGAGGTATTTGTCTTCCAACCAAATATAACGATATACCAAAAGTATACTGGACTCCCAAAATGCATAAATCACCATACAAATCTAGATTCAAAGCTGGTTCTAGAAGCTGCACCACCAAGCTTCTTTCAACCCTGTTGACGAGGGCACTTCAGGAGGTAAAAGCATTTTGGGAAAGGTATTGCGCCACTATTTCTAAAAACTCTGGCGTTGAATGTATGTAGATATTGAAAAACTCAAAATGTCTTACGGAAGAACTTGATGCTAAAGGTCACATACCGTATAGACATGTATCCACATGGAATTTCTCGACTCTTTATACTACAATCCCTCATCAGGACCTTATTGACCGTCTAAGTTCATTAATAATATCTGTGTTCAAGAAAACTGATCGTAGATATATTAATGTCGGACGCCATAAAGCATTCTTTAGCTCTACTACATACAAGAGATATCATTCATGGGATGTTTCTTTGTTTATAGAGTTGCTCGAGTTTCTCATTAAAAATATCTATGTGACATTTGGCAACACAATATATCAACAGCAAATAGGTATTCCAATGGGTACTAATTGTGCACCCCTCATTCACCAAACGCTATATAGACGATCTTCTCGCTGTGGATAATCGCTATATAAATGACGCAGTGAAGGATATATATCCACCTTCACTGGATTTGAAGGAAACTATAGATAATCCAACAGGCACATCATATTCAGACCTATATCTCTATAAAAATGAAGCGGGCCTTCTCTCTCGTCGACTGTATGACAAAAGAGATGATTACAATTTCGACATCGTAAACTATCCCTTTCTGGACAGTAATATTCCAGTGGGACCTGCATATGGCGTATACATATCTCGCTTAGTAGCATTTGCTAGACCCTGTGTTAAATGTGATGATTTTAATCAACGTCACAAAACATTGTTGCAGAAACTTATAAAACAGGGCTATTCCACCAAGCGCCTCCACTCAAAGTTTCTCAAATTTGGCGATACATATCGCATGCTTGTGTCTAATTCCGCTTAACCCGGGGCTAGGGGCCGTATGAACCCATGTACTTCAAGATCCTCATGGTACTCATATGAACAGCGCAATCAAAGCGTGACTGAGATACATCATTCTTTAGATGACGACTTTACAACGAATATTATGGATTAAGAATACTGATCAGCGATACGGATTTGATATCTTTGGAACATCATGATGTCTTGCCGGCATCATTGAAAACTGTTGACAGCTTCTTTCTTGCAGGAAACAAGCCTATGTTTATGTATATTATGATTGTCTTTTTGAATTTGGTGCTAATACTGTTATATGGAATAGATCTTTGGATTATGGACGCGGATATTCTCTAATGGACGACGGCTGGATTATGAATGACGGACTAGACGCTTGTAATTTGGATTATGGACGCGGATATTCTCTAATGGACGACGGCTGAATTATGAATGACGGACTAGACGCTTGTAATCATTGAAGATTTAAAACGTAACAATATTGAAATTAAGATTACTGAGAGCTTAGCAGTAAATGATTTGCCATACGCTGACGATCTGGTAATTTTGGCAGATACGGAAATGGATCTTCAACTCTTAACTGATATTGCACATTCGTGGCGTTGTTTATGGAGACTTAGAACTAATATTGCCAAAAGTAAAATAATTCATTCTAGAGTAGGCAGTTTTTTTCAAGTTTAGGTTAGGCGACACTACTATTGACTATGTGAATAACTATAGATATTTAGGTGTGATATTTGATGAGTTGATGAAATTTGACGAATGCGCTAAAACAATGACCTAGCCTATTGGCAGAGTATTATGTTCTGTTATTGGTACGGGTAAAGTATCTGCCGATTTTGGTTTTCAAACATTCACTACCCTGTTCAATTATGTAATGTTAACGTTGTGTATAATAAGTTATTTGAACAGGACTTGGATCGATGGACGATTTTGGGAAATCCTAAACTGTGTACTTATGTAGAATCTAAACGCGAGGATAAAACCGAAAAGTATATTCTTTTTAATTTGTCTAAGTTTGAAAGGTCGTTATGCGCCCAGCTGTGCTACTCCTACGAATCGAGGTTGGTCGATATTGAAGAGAAAATGTTGAACTCCGAGAGAGAGAGAGAGAGAGAGAGAGAAAATTAAGGTTTCAGCAATATTTCAGCTATATAGCAACAACCAATAAAAGTCTAAGTATTCAAGTTAATAACTTAGTAATCCAACACATCAAAACATACACACATTAAAACTTATGCAACAAACCGATTTCTCTCAAATAACCTAAGATACAGTCGTCTTTCACTCGACCAAAAGATCTTTTAAAGCAGCTACTCGATAAAAAGAATCTCTCACAATCTTGAAATCTATACAGTCGATATGAATATGTTTCACTGTGAGAACTTCGTGGCATCGAATACACCTTGGGACTGGCTTTTTTTTGTGAATGTTCGCGAGTTAATCGTGTATGGCCGATTCTACATTCCCTGATCATGGCTTAATCGAAACTTTTCTGGCTGTTCAGATGAATATAGCCTACATTTTTTTTAACTCATGAAGTTTGTTATTATTCACACCATCCCATAAAGATTGAAACAGCTTTCTCACATAAGTACAGATAAAGGGTCTGAAATCGCTATATGAGATCCCAACAGGATCAACCTCATTATCTAGAGCTGCCTTAGCCATTTTATCAGCTTCAGTGTTACCTTTGATGCCATCGTGACTAAGCAACCAACAAAACACAATATCAATATGTTGATCAAATCTACAGTCATATAATTGTGGAATATTCAAGATGGTGGGACGAGTTGAAGTTCCACTTTTAGTCGCTTCAAGGCATCACAGCGAATCTGAGAATATGACATATTTTTTCCTTTTAGTATAGCGTTTGCTTCTGCAGTGAATATCGAAATTTTACCTGGTAGACGACAGGTTTTAGTTTGGAACTAAAGATGGTAGCACATGCTACTCTTTCATCGTCTTTAGAACCATCTGTATAAATAGCTGGATACGATCTGTATTTTTCTCTCAGCAGACCAAATTCTTGTGTATACACGAGCTGGCTCGTGTCTGCCTTTTTATATTTCGTTAGTGTAATATTTACTTCTGGTTTAGCTAACTGCCATGGTGGAATTGGTAAGAGCTTGTTAGGTAAAATTTGACTAAGCTTAATACCAGCTACTACAAGATGTGGTTTCTTTAAATAGAAATCCACGTACTGAGGGTTGAAAACACAGTTATATGGAGGATTCGAGTTATTTGATCGCAATTTTGTGATATATTGCAGTGATAGTTTAATTCTTCGAAGTTGTAAATGAAATTCATCTGCTTCAACATATGAGCTTTCTTTAGGGGATGCTCTGAACGCTCCAAGGTAAAGTCTTAGTCCTTGATGGAGAATAGAAACTAGCTTTGCCAAGTTTAACTTGATTGCATCGTTGTAAACAATAGAGTCATAGTCAAGTTTGGAACGAACAAGTGATCGATATAAATGGAGAAGTGTTTGCTGATCTTCTCCCGCACTTATATGTTGTGAGCTATGCTCTAATGGCAAAATTGTGGATGAAAAACATGTTGTATTATTTTGTTTTGAAGCCGAAAGGAGAGAGCTATTTAAAGATATTGTGTTTATGAAAGCGTTTTCTGTTGGTGAAAAACTGAAATATATGTTTGAAAGCTATACATTTTTGGAAGTTACACTAGAAATAAAATAAATATCCTGTACAGACGAAACAGATGGACATACTATAGAAATACATTGAAATCCAGGTTTTGTAAATGCACGCCTATATCACTATACTATACAAACATGCAGCTTGCTAATTTTCTTCACATATTCAACGGGGTTATTCGTTTACCTGCAGTGAACAACAAGAGGTCCTGTTAGTATTGTTTTGGCAGAGCGCACTCTATCACGGAAATCCAGGAGTCCAGTGGCGTGATTGGGCACTCCATGGTCTGGCCAGCTGGTAAAATGAAACTGTTTGATCTCTTTTTCTGTTCCAGGTTCCTGTCAAGAGAAACAGATAAATATCGATGTAGATAATCGTCCAGGTCTATTTTCATGTCATGATAAGAAGTATATATATAATTATATTCACAACTGTAATAGATCGAATTTCACGTTTAGTCGCTGTTAAATTTGACAAAGTAATATACAATACAGTGGAAAGAAAAGAAAGAAAAAAAGGACCAGATATTTCACCGAGAGGAAAAGAACCAAATTACTAAAAACATTTGGAGGAAACGCCAAGAGAAATGAAATAATGACTCACAGTTTTGTTGGTAACGTGTAAAGTTCTAACGGTGAAGTTAGCGAAGTCGTCCTCGTCTAACAACGTGACACGGATATGACCGAAATACTTCATCTCAGACGTACTATCTGGCCAATATTGGTCACACTTTTTCTGCAATTATAACACATTTATACCTGAAAGTTTATATCTGAAAGTTTATATAAGCCTACTTGCGAAGAGCAGGGGAGTTAATGTCACACTCAAGGTTGTTTCACTTATATGGTGACAGTCAGTTTGGTTGGCGTTGGAAACCGGAGTACCTAGAGAGAACCACCGCGAAGTGCAGGTTTACGCACTTTTCGTATATTTGGTTTTTGTCGCGCATGTAAAGCAAACTGCACGAGAGAGTGTATATCACAGATGTATTTGTGTATCTCGAATGACCCAGTCTTAATTTAACTATTGACAGCCAATACCGTGCAATTCTGAGGGCGCTGTGGACAGTTTTCTGCCGGCAGAATGTATATTCATTCTGGCTGTAGGCCTACCTACCTTCATGTCTTCCATTAGTTTGGTGAGCATCACCACCTTTCCAGTATTCAACTGCCAAATCATTCTCCAGAAATCATTGATGATAACTGAATTCGGGCCTGCAGAAAAAAAACGTCAAATTATATTTTTGGGCTTGTAATTTGTGAGAGTCAACTGATTATCTGAACATTTCTCCCACTATGTTAATGTTGAATGAATAGGTGACTGTCAGCTTCCCAATGTTAAATTTGGAAAATTAGACGCGTTATCTCTCTTGATTTGTTCTTTTTTCCGAAAATGAAAACAATACAGACAATTCTACAATTTTTTTTATTATCAATTAAACCTTGGTGTATTCTTTGTAGCGTAATCAGCAGAGAACATCTCACATCTTGCATTGTTCTGTAGATTCCTACAGGAGATAATTACAAAACTGCGGACTGAGGCGGACAGGCGGACTTCGGAGATCAGGAGATCGGTTAAGGGAGGGGGAGGGGGGATCGGAGAATCATTATAGAATAATCAGAACCAGGAAAGGGATCCGACACGTTTGTTTGCTGACTGTGATTGTGAAAAATTGTCTAAAAGGTTTCTGCACATGAGAATTCGGACTATAAAAAATCCACGACTCTCTAAAGCTATCGTTGTGATCTCATCTCGATTCCTCGATTCTCTGCCTTATCCATTCTTGGTCCTCTGTTTGTCCCCCCGATTCAACTGATTTCCTACTGAACCCCTGATGATCTCCCTGCTGATATCCTTATGGTATTCATTGTCCTGGTTTAATAATCTCATGTCCAGTACAAAGACATTACCCAATTAAGGTCTTACTATAATATGGTGATAACCATTTTCTATACAAATTATTCCATAACACTAATACCGTTACCTTGAGCACCTGCGTGTCAATCGACGAAATGCCACAATAAACCATCTGCGAAACCAGAACATTTCAAGAACAATATCTAATGGCAATAGAAGAATTATATACAATTCCAAGAGTAGTTACAAGGCTCTACATACCTTGTGAGGCAACGTACTTGTTTTCCTCCCTGTAACCCTGAAATTTAGATGATATAATTTCTGTTGAAAGGAGATAAAAACTACAAAGGTGATTAAGTATTTCAAAGCATTTTTCAGTCAGACGAATCTATCCTAATCAATTTAACGACAAACTTGGAGATGCTCACATCGGTTGATCATATAATAGAGGTGACCAGTTCGGATACTAACGTGGATGTAGCAGGCGTTGATGTAATCAGAGTTCGGGTCATCTTCTAATGGTTCTAGCACCACTCTTGAATGGTCATCTGAAATTAGACCAAGTACTGGGGAACACGACGGCTAGACTATGGTAAAAGCGAAGGGAAGGCAGACATAATGTATGTGCGGCTCGGAGGAAATTGAGCTGACAGGAGGTATCGTTTCGTATTTTTGGCTGGTGGGATTCCCCAGAACAATGCACGATGGTGGATTTCCCCTGCCGCTATTAATTGTAAAATTGGGAATTTTCAGATTTTGTTGGGTCGAGTACACTTTAGGCTAAATTGCTAATAAAAATCTGTAAGATTGTCTAGATTTTCTTCAATTTGAGGAGAAAAGTCCATATCAAGGGAAGTAACTCGAGGTAACCTTTCGAATCGGTTGTTCTCTCAATTTTTAACATTTGGTTTCAATGAAAATGGAAACGAGCTGTCAACGACATATCCAAACATTCATTTTTAAATCTTCCATACTTGCTTTTCAGAACTGTAAAAGTCACTCATCTCTCATTTGGGAACGTCATACAACTTCCAAACGAGGAACTAGGGGATTTTTCGTAATTCTCATGCTTGGATTAGAGGTGGAGAGGATTGTCATTTAAGACTATTTCGTACATAACTTTGATAATACACATGGTTATCGGTCAAGGTTCTTACTATGACTAGAAGGGCTTGTAGTAGTGTATCAGATCCATTTAAAGGCCTTCCAAGGAAACTACGATTGTGAGTAAAAACGTAAGAGCGGGTGTTGGAGGGATCAAACAAATTGTCATTTCATGCAGTCAAATTCCACACTCAGAAGGCCTGTATCGTCCATAGACCATTTCCGCGTCCATGACCCAAAGAACCTATCGCCATTGCACAATTAGCACCAAAATGCAAGATACGAAATAAAAATATATATAAGCAGAATTTATTGTTTCGAGTAAGACGAGTTTTCAATAGTTTGCAAATATCGGCGAGATATCACGATGTTTCCAACCGTACAAGTATCTGAGGTAAGACGAGATGGTATGTAACTTTTTCTTGAACACAGGGAATAATTATAAACAGAGCTCACTGGGGATGGGGAAGAGTAACTATTTGAGCTTTATTTTCCGGGGAGGGGGGGGGGGAGGAGGACCTAAGCAGTATTGAGAAGACAACATATACATTTCGGCTGAACTGTCCCATAACTTACGTACATGCCACAATATTTAGATAACGACTCTTGGCTTTATTTTCAGGCTTCTTTGCTACTTCATGATTGGATTGTAGTCCAGAGGGGAGATGCTGGAAATAAGTGAATAAGCAGGTTTAACATCATAAGGATAGGGATAGAATGGCGTTAATTATGAAGAGGTATATATGGATGATTAATTATCCATACGGGTAGACATTGGGAATTAGAAGGTGCTGAGTGGTAAGTATAAATATATGACAAGTATATGTTCCCGTTAATAGATAGTATGGGTGTATGACATAATTATATATTTTACACACTGCAATATTTTCAGGAAGATCTCGTGATACTGCTTATGGAACAGTAACCTTTTCTGTCAATATGATATGGGTCTCATTTATTTCATCAGAGGAGCCCATATATATATTAAACAGAGGGAAATTCGAATAGCTTTCGGCAAAATGCTTCATCTTGCGCCACTCGCGAGATTACATTTATCTTTATTTTGGGTGGTAGTTGAGAAACTGCATGGCAAACTAAATTAGGAACGTATTTATTATGGACGACAATTTCTCTATTTAATATCAAGAAAACAATGAATAATAATTTGAAATCATTTTTGGAAAAAGAATGAAATAATGGATTTTCCTCCAACGACCGTGATTTGTTTCGTTGTTGTCTCATAAGTGCCTGGCTTTGACTTGCATTCGGTATGACAAAGAATGAGTTCTTCTAACTTCTTTCAAGCAGTGTATTTCATATTGTCTCCTTCATTCTAATAGCTCCTACAGCGTTTTTTATCACCTTTGTCGAGGTCAGCCGGTGATCTAACCTTATCTGGAACTTTAAGTCTATTTTTCATTTGATATGTCTTATCACCGAACGATACCTTCAGCATATTTTATTAGAGGATAAGCAATCTCAAGAAATATTATATTGAGGGATCTACAATAAAATACCATAAACATAAGGCAAAAGAAGTATTTTCTGCTTCTTTATATTAATATTTCTAAAGTGAACCGAACACAATACTGCCAAATGCATGGGTTGAGAGTTTGGCGAGGCAATACTAACCTCAAACTCGGTTTTCAAACCACCGGATTGCTTTTTGCTTCGTGTGTAGGACTCCAGTTCATCTGCAGCCACGGCGGTAAGCTCAGCTTCAAAACTAACGACGTTGTAATATTCACCGTTCCCTCTCGGAGTTGAATTTCTCGAAACTGCTTCGTTTTCTTGTCGACCAGCTGTAGAGATAAGAAAATGTGAGTTGTATAAGGTAACAGTAGTTAGAATGTACTTATATAAGTTTAAGAAATGGCAATCATAAGTTATAAATATGATTTAAAACTGGTATTTCTAAATAAGATGCCTATATATAGACACAGGTGTGTAATATGAGCAGCAAAATTGATTTGAGGTACAAATTAATTATAGTATTTAAGTTGAAATTTGAGAAAGAGACAATTCGGCTTTCACCGCCTGAAATTTTTCTCATACACTTTTATTCTTTCCTAAAGAAAAGTGAAGGTTCAATGAAATTCCTTGTTTCCTTCCATTAGTAGACTTAGAACAATAGCTCCTAAGGGAATTGATATTCAAGTTAGAAGTTTGGAGTGAAACTCAAATCTATGGAATTCGAGAGGTAACATCTTGAAAGAAGACCCGAAAAAGTGGGGGTCCATGTTAGCTTAATAAATTTTCTATATGGCTGTAAAGGCTTTCAATTACAAGCGTCTAGTCCGTCATTCATAATCCAGCCGTCGTCCATTAGAGAATATCCGCGTCCATAATCCAAAGACCTATTCCATATTCCATATAACAGTATTAGCACCAAATTCAAAGACAATCATTGCATACATAAACATAGGCTTGTTTCCTGCAAGAGAGAAGCGGTCAACAGTTTTCAATGATGCCGGCAAGACATCATGATGTTCCAAAAATATCAAATCCGTATCGCTGATCAGTATTCTTAATCCATAATATTCGTTGTAAAGTCGTCATCTAAAGAATGATGTATCTCAGTCACGCTTGATTGTGACTGTTCATATGAGTACCATGAGGATCTTGAAGTACATGGGTTCATACGGCCCCTAGCCCCGGGTTAAGCGGAATTAGACACAAGTTGCGAAACGTAGCGCCATAGATCTTGCACGCTACGTTCGTATTTTGCATAATGTCATAACTCAGGAGAAATAAAGCCACATATCATGAGAACAATATCCAATAGTGTTTATTGGAGAAAGATAATTTCTACAAATGAGGTTTTGTGACATAGATTGAAATCGTTACATATTCGCTATATTCACAGGTTCTAGGAAATTTCCATCGAGCGAGATATGCATGCGCCATATACAGGACCTTCTTGGATCAGGTGGTCGATGGCTGTTACAGAATATCGGATCAGATCGATATAATGATTGAGCAGATACTTCTATCGAGGCAATTACCACATCGCCCTCTCTGGTAGAAACCGATTTGACGTCGACAACTCCATGTGGTCCGCCATCACTGAAATTGATGACAGCTGCTTTCCTTTTGTTTAGAAAACTAGTTTCAATTTTTTGAGCTTTTCATTGATGA
Source organism: Hanleya hanleyi (assembly GCA_036873755.1). Taxonomy (NCBI): domain Eukaryota; kingdom Metazoa; phylum Mollusca; class Polyplacophora; order Lepidopleurida; family Hanleyidae; genus Hanleya; species Hanleya hanleyi. The sequence continues at coordinate 10,796 of JAVTVY010001255.1, forward strand.
TGGTCATATCTACCAAATCGTTGGTACCACGACTGTATGTACCAATTGATAACGTATGTTTTTCTTTATGCGAAGTAGATGATTGTCTTACACGAACTGCCGTCCACCAAAAAACAATGCACGTTGTCCGTTACGGTCCTTGTTGAAAACACGAGCTTTCAACATACTATGCGGACAATCCAGGACCAAATCTCATTTGCTTACCTTGAAAATGTACATATTCGTTCTCCTTATTGCTTTCGTTCGCAGCCCTACGTCGTCTTCGTCTAATGGATGAAAATTGTTATTGAATTACACTTATGAATAATTCATTAGTTTTCGTTAATTGAAAGCAATATTGTAGTGATACAATTGTGTTACCGAGTGGCATTATACCTTTCTAGCTAAAGTAAACCTAGTAAATTTTGGGGTTTTTTTTGGTGTTTTGTGATCCATTTTATGTTTTTCTTGAATAGCTGCGCCTAAAAATAATTAAATTTAAAGAAATCGAAATCTAAAAGCCAAAACAATCCGTTAAGTATATACTCTAACGTTTTGCCCTCCATTCTGAGGAGCGGAGCGGGGCATCCGCGAGCTTCTCGTCATTTATGAATAACTTGGAGCGTGCGAGTTACTATCGAACTTGACTGTCTTGTTTCCTACCTCCCAAATAGCCCGGGAGTTGGACAAGGAAATTGGTTTTACAGGGCGTGTGCCTACTAAATGCATTTTTCCAGACGATTTTTATTTGCTTTTGTACTGGGAGTTGCACCCACAATAAGAATTGATATTATGTGTTATGAATCGAAAATTAAGATTTAATCAACTACTCAGACCTGACAAAATAAATAAATAGCGTAAGGATAAAACTGGGAAAAACAATAGGGGTGACATGCAGTGGCCACTCCGTATGCTGAAGGTTGGTTATAAGGTACCGGTACGTGTACTCACACGAGGAAAATTACGACGATCACGACAATTGCTAGGACAACCACACCAGCAACCGCTCCCCCAATAGCGCCTCCTGGTATAGGAGCTTCCTCCGGAGGCGCTGTTACTGGAAGACATGAAAAGTGACTGTGTATCGTAAATAGATATTTTTTCTCGATAACGAAATGAAATACTTTCGCTTACACCTGTTCTCAGTGGTACATGTATGATCGATGCCATATATTTCGCAAAGAAGCAACATGTGGTCATCTGGTTTCATTCTGCATATTCTGTAACTTTGCATCACCTATATATATTCAACCTTATTATAATATATGAGATTAGAAAGGAATTTCATGGAAATGATTTAATCGGTGGAAACTGCACTTATTTGCCAAGAAGATAAAATATCGTTCTGATTAGCGACACCACAGAACAAAGGAAAGTTTGGGAAACATTTTTTTTGTGAAACTGTGTTTAATATATATTACTACAGCGATTTCATGGCGGCGCCAAACTGTTCAGTGACATCCCTCTGGAACACCGATATATCTATTTGTTTGAATATTGTTTCTTGTTTATTTATTAGTTTTTTCCGTTCTCTCACTTTATCTGTCCGAGTTTACCATTACTTATGCTACTATATAAAATAAATTTTGTATCTTTTGCTGTATCCGGGTGACGCGCTAATAAGTTCGTCTTAACATGCTCCTGCTAATGAGAAGTGCAAATGAATACAACTTCATCAAAATGTCTGAGTAGGCAACGCAGTTAACCAAGTTCATAAAGCATAATTTCCAAATTACAAGCGTCTGGTCCGTCATTCATAATTCAACCGTCGTCCATTAGAGAATATCCACGTCCATAATCCAAAGACCTATTCCATATTCCATATAACAGTATTAGCACCAAATTCAAAACACATTCATAGTATACATAAACATAGGCTTGTTTCCTGCAAGAGAGAAGCGGTCAACAGTTTTCAATGATGCCGGCAAGACATCATGATGTTCCAAAAATATCAAATCCATATCGCTGATCAGTATTCTTAATCCATAGTAACACCGTTAAACTTCGTTGGGGCAAAATCTTCTTGAAACTTGGAAGAGACTTTATCGATTGATTTATTGATCAATGCGAACAGATAAACAATATCAATATGTCTAGCAGTTAACTTACCCGGCAGACACATCACGCCAACGAAACCGTCAAGACATCCACCCATACAAGATCCATTATATCTGTCGCATGCTGTCGGTCCAAGCTTACAGTTAACACTGCACTGGTTGTTGCAATCCTTACCCCACTTTCCATTACTGCATTCTTGAAATGGAGATAATACATAACAATTGAATAGTGTCTCTTTTACCCCCAATATACACTTCTGATAGGAATACTTTCACCATTGGCATTACTAGTGCTAACACGCCAATTGTTTATTTATTCTATAATATATTATATTTCTTTATTGTTTTCATATGATGAGTCACAATCGTCTAACTCTGAATTCAAATTCTGAAAGCGACAAATCTTAACTCTCTCAACGAATTTAAGGAAAACTAAATAGACAAACCAGACATAAATTGTTTTCCTTAAGTGGCATTTAGAAGTTGGGAAGTAGATAAACAAAGAAATTGCTTATGGATAACAACTTCTAGTTTATTCGGATACTGAACAGAGACCAGGGCCTATTCATGCCCAGCGCCTATGACCTACTAATCCAGGAACCCCACCGTGCCTAGAAGCCCACCTTGTTAATTAATCCACCTTGTTAATTAATCTAGCCATATCCACAGTCTAGTCCTGTCCTATTATAAATTTCTCACCTAGTATAATACTATTGTTATCATCCTATTGACATTTACTCAAGGAACTGTATATATACTGATTATTTACTTATTGATGTCATTGACTTGAGAACGATACTAGTACCTGTATCGAAACGTCGTCCTGAATAAACTAGAAGTTGTTATCCATAAGCAATTTGTTTATTTATTTACAGACATAAATTGGCCACCAAATTTATCTCCTCTATTAATCTCTGAAATAGACATTAACGTCGTTAGGAAATGTACACGTTGAATCGATCAAGTTATGTTTATTTATAGTTTGAACTTGTCAGTCCACACTGACTGTTGTAAACAAGTATCGAGAATAACATCGAAGTCACATAAGAACACTTATACTACTCAATGTGTTTTCCATATCTGGCATATGGTAATATCGTTAGAGAAACATATATTCAGCCCACTTGAATCCTTTAATTATACTCCATAAAACGTGCGATTTTATAATTCTTCCAATAAACATACCATAATTCACAAATTTTACCAGCATTCTGGCTGTAGTTTTGATTAGTCAAAACTAATCATCCTTAAAACAAAAGGCTTATTTTGGGGCAAATAGAATAGCAGATGAGACTTCCCTTTTGGTAGTTCTTGGATAGTTGGTGCGAAAATTTTGGGTATAGTTTTTGGTGGAGGGGTTTATTCGAATAACGTTTCAAAAGTTTGTCACATTCTTAAATATATGGAAATCGAACGGTCCATCTTTTCTCGGTATGTTCTAAAGATTTAAGCTGTTAGTATGTTTATTTATATTTTAAGACCATAGTCCAATCGGCCATAGTGGCTGTCCGAGAAATGGCAAACTCAGAAGATCAATTCTCCATTTGAGTCTGAAATACTACAACAAAACTTGACAATATTTATTGCCCATGTCAAGGAAGAATGAAATGACAAGCAATTTATTACCTTAATTACATGAAACCACATTCAGCATTCAAACTGTGATTGAAAATTGAAAATGTTCAGTGTAAACACACCAGCTGTTTGCAAATGTTCCCTATATGCAGCACACCTCACCATGTGTAAATTCTGATCAGGTAAAATAACCTTGGGTACAACACAACATGCATGTGTGTCAAGACAGACAGCTGCTAGCATAGCTTGATTCAATGCATTTTGCTGAGAAGCAACAGGAACTTGATAATGTGATGTATAGCACTGTAATATCACTTGTCTTTATTGCACCATGTAAGCGTCCTGTCTGTGTCGTGTGTGCTGTCCTCGGTGTTTTATAGGGTGGATGGAGGGTGTCTGGTTCCATGCTGCTTCAAAGATTTCTTCTTTGAAGTGGCAGGAACACAACTGGGCTGGGTGGTGCTTAGTTGGTTCGTCGTGATATAGCTGAAATATTGTTGAAAGCGACGTTAAATTCTAGTCACTCACTCACTCACTGGTAGCATACACATGTACATGTGTAGTGCAGATGTGAGACTGGTCAATTTATGGCAGAGCAACAGGTTACTGGTTTTCCAGTTTCATGTAGCTGTATATGGAGGATGCCCATCCAGAGAATGTTGGTGGACAAGCTGAAAGAACTCCAGGGCATGTTCTATTCAATTCCATACAATGACTCGAGTACCTGTTTTTATCTGGCATAGCATGTACATGTATAATCTGGGGCAGGCTGGTTGTGGATCTGATGTTTGAATCTAAGGAGACTAAATAGGAAGAACATGTAATTCACATAATAAAATAATAAAACATATATCCTGGCTAACGTCTGATTCCATGTACATGATATATGAGGAACAATAAATGCATATATAATTAATTACAGATTGTTCGTTTCTATTCTATTGATGTAAGTCATTCCAAGTTACTCTGCAAAGGCCTTTTGTTTTGGTCGTGCAGATAGCATGCCACCTTTCATCAGGAAAACGTCTATAAATTTCTTGAGAGTTATAAGGCCCCTTTCTGAGTTTTTCAATCACTGTCGAATGCAGGGTGGGATGTTACATTTTTACCTCCGTCGATCAGACGGTGGTCTAGGAACGCAACGTGAAATCTCCCGCCAAATAATTGTCATATGGGGAACCCACGACTCATAGTATTTCCAATAGGGATCGTCATGGTTTCCGACGAAATCTTGCACTTTTTCTTTGGACACAATTGAAATAATGGGGTTCCCCATTGCAATGCATTGCAGTGGGCCTTGCTTCTGTAATCGGGTTCCACCTCAATCTCGAATTGAAACTCACAGCGAGGCTAGACCCAACTCGCTGAGCCTCAAACGACGTTACCAAATCAGGTCAGATTTCCCATCAATTTTCTCTCCCCCTCCCCCCCCTTTGGCTAAATTACACCCGTTCTCTCCCTCTTTTCCCCATCAAACGAAAGCTTGGGAAAATATAGGAGGCAGGAAATATTCCCTTTCCACAAGCAAACACGTTATTAGGCTCTATTTCCCGAAATAAAATTTACGGTGGGGAAGGTCACCAAGGTCGCGCAACCCAAGACATGTTGTTGTTTTCCATTTCCGGGTTTGTATTTTGAGTCATTTCTTGTTTCCAAGAGTGTTTCATTCCTCCAGATCTATGCGAACATGTTCTATGACATATCATGTTCTGACGCAGGTCAGTCTCGTTCCATCGAACTATAGCCAATTAGTCGTTAAATCAATAACCGAACAAAGGGGGCGTGGTCCATATACTTGTAATGTTGTGTAAAACTGTAAAATGCATGTTTTATTTTTCGTTTATTTTTTATTTTGCTGCATGTTTGGGCGCGGAAAAAGTATCTGTAATCTTCCACTGATATATAACGTAGATGGCAAACCTGTCTCATAGTCTGTGAAACCCAAATTGTATGAAAATTCAACGCAAACAACATGTCCCATTTTTCTTTGTTTTTATTCAAAATTCATGTTTACTTTTGGGTCAAATTTATATTTCCATGCTTGATTGAGACTGGAAATGCATTGAAACTTCCACCAGCATGTCCCGTAGCCCATAAGACTTTTACGTGGTCTGCCAAATCAAAATTGTGCGATTTATCAACGCGCAGCACATGTACCAAATTCATGTATTTATTATGTAAAATGCAGGTTTGCTTTTTTCTGCAAATTCATATTTCCTTGCCTGTTTCAGATTAAAAAACCATTAGCAAAGTTTTGATAACATGTGGCGTAGATGATAAACCTGTCACGTAGTCCTTGAAATCCAAATTGTGCAAAAATTCAACGCAAACAACATGTACAATATTGTAGCATTTTTGTGTAATAGTCATGTTGATTTTGGGGTCAAATTCATATTTCCTTCCTTGCTTGGGACTGGGAATGCATTGGAAAACTTCCGCCAACATGTCTTCCAATTCAAAATTGTGCGATTTATCAACGCGCAGGACACGTACCAAATTTATGTCTTTGTTATGTAAAATGCAGGTTTGCTTTTTTCTGCGAATTCATATTTTCCTGCCTGTTTCGGACTGGAAAACAATCAATAAAGTTCCGCCAACGTGTGTCGTACATGATAAACCTGTCACGTAGTCCGTGAAATCCAAATTGTGCGAAACTTCAACACAAACAACATGTACTATATTGTAGTATTTTTGTGTAATGGTCCGGTTGATTTTTGGGTCAAATTCATATTTTCCTGCCCGTTTCGGACTGGAAAACCATCAGTAAACTTCTGCAAACATGTGTTGACTGCCCATAACAGTATCATGTAATTCACAAGCCAAAAAACGTGTGATTCACAGCAACATGTCACATGTATAAGCTTATACATGTACAATGTCATATATGGCATGTTTACTTTTGAATTAATTTAATATTTCCAGTCATGGAGAGCACTGAAAAACAGACCACTAATCCTGCAATTTACAGCGACATAGCACATATACATGTACAATGCTTTGGCATATGTTTACCTTTAAATTTATTTCATAGCTCCAGCCATAAACTTGATGTAAGATACAATAATCTTCTGCCAACATGTTGTAAAGTCCATAAACCTGTCACGTAGGTCATGAAGCACATAAGCATCAGAGTCAGTGATTGACCACAACCCCCCCCCCCCGATTCCTCAGGAAATAAACATTACGCATGTAATGATGACCGGCAGAGTGATACATGTGTCAATCGGTCAGACATTTTCAAGGATGCCCAGTTTTACCTCAAAACAACCATGCCGGACTTCATTCCTTCTCTCAGAATAATTGGATCTAACTTTTACAAAACCTGCAGCTCCCAATAGCTCCTGGATCTAGACCACATAAATGAAGGGATCTAGTTTATCGGTGCTATGGCAAAAATATCATGTAGAATGGATTGTGTGGATAATATCAGATTCATGAAAGTTGAAGTCCTGCAGCATGCTCCACAAATATCATCAAAGGTCATACTTTCTGGTCTGCACCAGTGTGGATCTATACTTGTTTTTTTTTTTTTACAAAATTATCTCCCTTGACCAGGTGAGGACTTGAATGTGTCTGAAATGATTTAGCTTCTAGAAACAAAGACTTCATTTCCTGAGTACCATGGTGTTATATATTGTTATGATTGGCTTAACTTTAGCTGCTGAAGATATTTCTAATTTGAGGGTAATGGGCAATCATACTAAATTTATTTTCATAACTTCATTTATTTTCACAATAAGCAACATAATCGAGATTAGCAAGTGAAGTTTTACAACATAATATAATACGCATCATGGGTCTCCTTCAGTTTAGTGTAGACATATATACCCTTGAATATCTGTTACCATGATTCAGTCATAATATTGTCTGTATTATATTGATGTCGACAAGGAATATACATAATTATTTGATAGTATTATTAATTGTATGTTGTTTATGATTAACATGAACTTTTTATTCGCTGGAATCCAGCCATTTGTTCCATATGGGCAATATTCTCATCAGCCATCACCATTCAATATGAATGTGATACATGTACAAGTCCATGGTAATTGATACATTATGGTGAAGGTGACCTGTAACACCAGTATACAAAATTATTCCGAGCTCATTGAATCCGCACATGATGCTGAGACAGATCAGAACGAAGTGTCGGTAAAATCAGATGTGTTTTGTAGAGGATTCTGTCAATGAGGATGCTATACTGTACACATACAAAATATGAAGTGTTGATGTGTAGGGCCTATAGCATAAAATCACAAGCAAGTTGGTAAAACTAGGCACACCGGGTCTCATTTCTGCCGCTAACGTGTTGATTTGGGTGGGGGTGTCCTCTCATGGGGAGGTGTGGGTGGGAAGGGGCCTAATGTCTCAAGCAGTATTCCAGGTTTTCCATCAATATACTCTATTCCATACCCCAATATTTCAAGCACGTGAAATCAAAGAAATATTATTTGCGGGGAATGTGACTTCCACATCCCTAGCTGGACATGCTAGTGGGGGACCGTCAATCTCACGTTAATTACCATTGGTGAAGTTCACGTCAACAAATGCAAAATTGAGCTTGGCATCCGGCCCTATGTTATTCAGTGATGTAGTATTCCCCTACTGACCCTGTTGCCTCGGCGGAGGTCTTTGCGCTCATTCAGCGCTTGTTATCTTCAGAATTTGTTCACACTTTTGTAATTCTTCGACATGGGCATGTACAATGAATGGGATATGCTCTAGTATTTGCTACTCACATGGGGAAACCTACCTGGGACATTTCTAAACCGACAAAACTGACATTATATGGCCGACTATACTATGGCCTTAAGTGTTTTGGACCTTCCTGAAAATAAACTGAAGACAATTAGAAATGAAATGTTCAGTTATCTTTGGAAGACCCGCATTTTTTAACTACTTGCCCTGGTTTACGCTCACAATAATTATCGAAATGGTGGATTATCTAGCGTTAATTAGAAATCCAGTCTAGAGGCAATCTGTCTATACCACAAATGGCAATTTATAAATAAACAGGACGCAAAGTGGATATATTTCGCAAAATACTGGATACGTGTACTAAAACCAGCGTTTTCTCTATTTTTTGCTAATTTACTTCCGCATTCAGAATATATTTTTCCCTTTTAGGAGCTTTCATGCACTTTCCTAAGGTATATCCTAAGTTTCATTGGTTCTAGCCGCGATCAGTAAAAATGTTTTATTTGTTATTTTTGCAAGACTTAATGGAGCCCTCTGGTTTCGTTAATATTCTCCTGGCTATTGACTTTCCAATAGTATGGAATAATATTTGAGCCCATGTATTAACCCCAGTTCACGCGGTGTGACGGTGTGATCCCATTCTGTATAGCCGTCAGTTCACGCGGTCTCGCTTGAAAACTCGGCCACTCTTCCCACAAGCCCCGTTCTATATAGCCGTCATGTTATGAAATGTTTCGCAATGAAACTCCATCTTAATAAATTCATATCCTATCAAGGCTCCCCAATCGTACATGTCGCTATATAGGATCTTACGTATTTCAGTTGAATTTTGTGTTCTGAGCGCCCATACCATGAATATTGAATAGCATTATGACATCGTGGTCGCATCTGGACTCATCCATTTACAGTCGAGGAGGGAAGATAGGTTCACTGTGTCCATTTACCGCATTGTTTACACCAAAGATCAGTCCATTTACAGTCGAGGAGGGAAGATAGGTTCACTGTGTCCATTTACCGCATTGTTTACACCAAAGATCAGTCCATATATTTACCCCGTATTATGAAAAGACACCCCGCCAGCGAGCCGGCTAATTCGGCTGAGCCAACCAAAAATTCTTTGTCATCAATGTTCACTTCAAAGCACTATGAAGCGTTCTCGGGATTGGTTAACACGCGAGCTACTACAAGCCTGTTAGATCCTACAAGCGACAGTATCCAAATAGATAGCAGATAGGATTTAATTAAAATTGAATGAAACTAAACCGCCGGCCATCTGCTGAAATTTTGTCAGAATGGTTGCCCTTGTGAAATTTGATAATCGGCTGAATTTTTCACTGTTGCGTCAGCTTAAATCTTGACAATTCGACCATACGTTCCGGAATCCGTCCTAAATTCCACAAATCTTCCGCTCGCTTTGTTGCTAAACTATGAAGTCCGTCTAGTCATCTGGCTTGTCCGAAACGAGACAACAGGATGTTACATACGGAAAACTTTCGTGTGTGATGGAAATCAAGTCGACATTTTTTCGATCCAAAACTTGTCAAATGATATTGATAAATGATAAGTTTTCATATAAAAATAACCGTCTCGACAAAAATGTATTGATGATCGATCAAAATATGCTTCCTGGTCTACTTTGGTATATTTGATGCATTTATGGGAAGATTTTCAATTGTAGCAAATCCAATTCAAAACCATTATTGGTTCTTTCACAAAATCAATCTTCATAATATATTATGTGAAAACATAATTTGGTTTGAGGTGTTATATGTTTTGTCCCTATTAATGTATCAAAGCACATTTGATCATAAATCTATTTTTATGCAAGATCACAATTTGTTCGACGCTGATATATTATCAATATACCAAAGTAGGCCTGGAAGCATATTTTGATCGATCATCAATACATTTTTGTCGAGGCGGTTATTTCTATATGAAAGTTTTGGATCGAAAAAAAATGGCTTTAATAATTAATGTCACATCTCACAAGGGAGCTTTTCATAAGTAAACATCACATTCCTTTGAAACAAACCAATCAACTCAGCTACTATAATTGTACGCCTATCAGCTCGTTTGCGTATGCGCATTTTAGCAGATTTCGAACGCTTCCTTTGGAATGTTGTGTAAAATTTTGGTGTTCCTCTCCAGCGTTTGTAAAGTTGTCGATGACCGAGTAGAGGTTTTATTTGACCAAGTTTTTCTTCTTTGATTCAACTTCTTTTCTTCTATTATCTAAATATTATAATGTTGCCAATTTCGAATATGTACTCATTAAATTTTAACTTATTCATCACAAGGCAAATATTTGTTTACTTTGTTTCTTTCTTGGGCAACTTTTCGAGACAATTCGTGTAATCACATGGCACATTTATGGCTACCATTTTCTTTCTTATGGTAATTTCTGGGCAACTTTGTTCGACGTAGGTTATTGATACATTGTTTATTTCATTTGCTAATTTTGCAACAAAATTTGTCAGATTTTATCTTTCCTGACCACTTCATGGCTTTCCTTTCTATCTAATTTGTTTGGAACTCATGGCTTTCCTTCATATATACATTTATTGGTTTGTTTTTGTTTCAGTGCCGCAATATCTTAATGTTCTGGCATCTATCGGATACTCGTCGTCCTAATGTGTGTAGTGTGATGTCTTAAATTGGCCTAAGGCTTATTTCCTCGTCCTCAAATGTACTACTCAGACTGGACAATATAAATAGTTTCCCCAGTTGGGCCGATTCTTCTATCAAGATCACTATCCATCCGATGACGTGATAGGGCTATTACACCATTGCTCTGGGATATTTGTATTTAATACTGGTCAAGCCCGTGCTAGGGGCCGTGCGGGCATGTCATTCAAGATGCCCACATAAACAGCTACAATGAAAGCGTGGCTGAGCTACAAAGCGTCATGGGGATCATTGTTGGTTCTTGTGATGTTTCTAGAGAGAGAGAGAGAGAGAGAGTTAAGGTTTAACGTCGCGTTCAGCAATATTTCAGCTATATAGCGACGATCAAACAAAATTCTAAGTATTCAAGTTAATAACTTAGTAATCCAACACATTAAAACCTACACACATTAAAACTTATGCAACCAACTGATTTTTCTCAAATAACCTAAGACACCGTCCTCCATCACCCGAGCAAAAAGATCTAAAGTAGTTGCTCCATAAAAAGGATCTCTTACAACCTTAAAATCTATACAGTCGATAAAAATATGTTTCCCTTGAGATGCAGAGATTTCACCTACTGTTTTCTAATTTCCTAGAGGACGACGCAGAATTCAGGATTGAAAGTGAATGTTTGAATGTACACGAGGTAAAAATTTAGAGACAGTTTGAATTATCGGCACTTAAAGCCAAACTTGTAGACAATTGCCTCCAAGATTTTGTATATTTTTGGTGGAAATCTTCAACACATTCGGAACTTCTCGCGCTGTGCGCAATGGACTGACTTGGTGCACACAGAATTGTCAATTGATTCGTCGGACCGCCCAGAAACGGGGATAAATTTTACAAATCGCAGGTACAGCCGAGTTTAAACGATGATAAAAATGACTCTCCTAGAGAATAAAGTAAAGCGCCTCATGAATGGTGAGAGATCAAATGTAGTATCCACATGTAGGAATTGCGAACTCCGGGATGTGTTATACGCCTTATAGTCAATCTGATCATCATTCCCGGGAAAATTGTAGACATATACTTTATCAACCAACGGAAAAAAATACACTGAGTTTATGGCTTGAAATGGTGTTTGTCGAACCATGTTGTGAGGGAGGCAAGTCGGTGGAGAACAGACTTAGATAGTATAAAATCCCAAATTTGCCGAAATTTTTTGTAGATCTATTATTCTGAGGGAAAACAAAAAACCGGGAAGCAAACTAATTATCAAATTAGCAAGTAAATGAAAGCTAACCCTCCTAAAGTTTCCAGTTCTTGACAAATCGAATTAGATCTACAACAAAAATGACAACAACAACAACAACTATCGTACGGTGTCTTTCTCATATTTCGAGAGAATTGGTTTCGGAAACAATTTTTGTCAGAGGAGTGAAATTTCGCACACCACCTGAACATTTTTTGTGCATTTTTAGATTGAAATTCCATGACAATCAAATCGTGAGTCAAATTAACAAAAACGAATTTCTCATTGACGTTATTTTGCTTCGAAAATAATACGGGAGATTTTCTTGAAATTTTAGAATTTTTTGGTAGAAATTTCTTCTGGAGATGATGTGTGGAATTTCACTGCTCTGAAAAAAGATGGTTCCTTTATTTCGCCGAACAAGCCGTTTCCTTGACGTGTGAGACAGATAGACGCTAATTTCAAATTGCTGAAATAATATGACCTCATCTTAACAAATCCAAGTCAAACATATTCGAAGATCAAAGAAAATCCTCCCCGAACGGTGTTGGAAGGGTCATATCCTGATTGGCTATATGCCATCCCGTGCGTTTTCCATTTCATTTTCTTCTGCATATGATGTGAATGGGATCTTTTTTATATCTATTTTAACATGTCAAGTGAAAATTGTATACTGCAGTTTGATGGCAAAACAAAAACACAGCAATTAAATAATATTGTTTTCAAGCAATATTTATAGCCGTTCACAGACTTTCACACATGTTCTAGAAATTTACCCCAACGAGGACTATAATATCCCAAAGCATCGAATTTTTCGAACATCATTTCTACCCTCGGTAAATTTCCTTAGGGATCGATGCTGGTCATTCTTTGGTTCATGGCCAGTGTCGTTTAGGTTCCTTCTTATTGAATAAATCAATCCGTGAGTTTGATCTCAGGACAGCTCGCTAGAGAGGGGAAGCTCTAACACAGTTAGCATTTAGCAGAAATTAGCAGCTATTACCACTGAATCATGGCACATAATTATATCACTAGTCATGTACCATTGACGTCAAATGCAAATCTCCAATTACGACGAGCTTTCGAAGTTCACGAGTTTTAGTTTACAATCAACATTTGAGGCCCTTTATTGAGTAATTGCTATCAGCCTCTATCATTTTGTGGCATTTGGTTGGTATTTTTGGTCTTTCGTTGCATTATCTAGGGATTTCAATTAGCCTATAGTTTTCAATTATAATTGTTCAGTTGTCCATAAACAATTTGGTAAATATCCAGGTGGAAAGATGTCCAGGTGGCGAAATAGGCGGGAAAATGTCTGAAGGGGAAATGTTTAGGGGAAAAATGTTCTAGATCTGTAGTTAACCAGATAATATACAAACGAAGGGACGAAGCTTCTTATCCACTGTTTGCATGGTAGATGTTAGAATACCTTGTTTACACAGGCTTCCATGCCAACCGGGTTGACAACTCGGACAGGTGCCATCAATATGATTACAGGTAGAGTTCCCTCCCTCACAAGCTCCACAAGTCTGCAGGCATTCACTACCGTAAGTACCATCGTCACATTCTGCAATAAATCAGCATCACCAATGTGGTAATTCCGTAAGCTCTAACAGTCGTAAGGTTGTCGTATAATGTTCCGCAATATGCAATTTTGTGAGGGCCTTGCCTACAGGTAAATATTACACATGAATATTATAAATAAATATCTTGTTTGATTTTGCTGTGGGTAATAGTGTCTTTTGGGTATGAATTTAGTGTTCTCTCCATCATGGATGAGAAACTTATGTATGGATGCCGGCTGACTACATAATGTCGGAAATGACTTGTATGACTTCATGTGTGAATCTCTGAGGGTGGACATATCTCAAATTGAGCGATATGCATGAGGTGGGAAAAATTGACGACGTCTGGCGACTTAAAAGCCACCATATGAGTCATTCAGACCCGAGAATATGGTGGATTCTCAGACGTAGCATTAGTATCTCAACCGAGCATTTATTGCAGATGTTCTTGTGGGGACTATAAAGTATCCACACGGCCCCTAGCACCGAATTGAGCGAAATTAGATACGCTAGTCCGGGAGCTGTGGTGACAGATCAGCTCAACCAACTCATTTTCTAATGGATGAGCATCGTGATCGTCTGATGGGAGTAAACGCCTCAACATGGGGTAAACCTGTAATTGCAGGAATACACAGGAAACCTAACCTAGCTGTAATGCCCGACGTTGTACGGCTCAAATTTCCCACCAAAACAATAAACCTATATACATTTGTCGAGAGACATGTACAGAGGGAGGGCTACAGTTACAAAGTTGTTGTGAAAGTTGTCAGAGGGCTGGTTACAGTAACAAAGTTGTTGTCAAAGTTTCAACATAACAGAATTTAGCTTGGTCGAAAGCATGTTAGCTGTAGATATGTATGCGTAATGTGATCAAGTCTCTCTTACGCCCCGTTTCTATCGTTATAAACAAAGGTCCCGTTTTTGGAAGGACCCGAATCAAACGAATTCATTCACTGTTTTCGAATTTTCTTTTTGAAGGACCAGTGTTATTTATCGATTTGTTGTGCACTTAGCGTGCAAGATCTATGGCGTTATGTTTCGTAACTTGTGCCTTATTTCGCTTAACCCGGGGCTAGGGGCCGTATCAACCCATGCACTTCAAGATCCTCATGGTGTTCATATGAACCGGCACAATCAAAGTGTGACTGAGATACATCACTCTCTAGATGACGACTTTACAACGAGTATTATGGATTAAGAATACTGATCAGCGATACGGATTTTATATTTTTGGAAAATCATGATGTCTTGTCGGCATCATTGAAAACTGTTGAGCGCATCTCTCTTGCAGGAAACTAGCCTATGTTTATGTATACTATGATTGTCGTTTTGAATTTGGTGCTAATAGTGTTATCTGGAATATGGAATAGGTCTTTGGATTATGGACGCGGGTATTCTTTAATGGACCACGGCTGAATTATGAATGTCGGACTAGACGCTTGTAATTTATACTAGGCAACAATTTCGTGGGCTCTTGGATATACTTTTGAATACGTGATTACCAAGCATACATCACACAATGATCCAGGTGTGGATGTATATTACGTAAAATGGAAATACTTACCAGTTGTACAGCTATCATTCGTGTAACCAGGTTTACATGGCGGCGATCCGGAACAGATCCCAGTATCTACATCACACGTCTCTGCACACTGACCGCATCTTCCTGTACAATCTGCTCCATATTCAGCAGGGCTACAATCTAGTGACAAGAGACAAATACTTCGTTATCATTTTCTTTCAAACTTGTGGGGTAACTGACCGATTTATGTTGAAGGAATAGTAAACTCTGCGTAAACTCGTGCTCGACATAACAGAATTATGCCATCAGATTCCAAAAACACGGGTAGAAAAAATTAGCAAAATGCTACAGCTGAGTAAACACCGATTTATCGTTCACACTTTCACACTTCATGATCTGCGACATGATGGAACGGCTGTGACGTTTGATGGGCCATACTGTTTTTATGTAGATGGCGCTGGGACAAAAATCCTGTTGTCATCCGGGCTCTATCCCATAAGGTAAAGCATTAAACAACAACAAAAGCAGCCATAGGAGCGTTTCGTCTACTGCTATCGGGTGATGTGGCCTGATATTTATGCCTCAGAAAGAGAGCTCGTGAAATCATATGCAAAATGCCACATGTCAACCTGTATATGAATTCGCCATTCATATATCACGATCCTCATAATCGTCTCGGAGCGTAAAGAAAGGTCAACAGATCTGGCAAAAGCCATCGACACAATAATTTACAATTGGTCTCCATGTTATTAGCTACACTGCCTACAGCACAACTACGTCACAGGAATAATGTCAGGTGATATTTCAAGGATTTTCATTGGCTAACGGCTCTCAGGCTTGTTAAAATGGCGACCTCCACGGATTCTTGATCTGGGCAATAGCTTTGATATTCAAAATGTTCTCATTCATTCAGAATTACTAGAAAAGCTGATTTGTTTTGTTTTTCGAATACTAATGATCTAGTTCTTTCGATATTAGTAAGCATCGCCTTTGGGTTTTCTATTCCTTTAAAACAAATTGATAGAATACAAGCATAAGGGAATCTGGCATTCAATTTAGTCTCCATGCTTCTCTCTTAAGACTCTCCGCATCCATGACACTATATGCCACTTAATGTGCACGTACCAGATAACGCGTTTACTCCCACGAGGAAGCGGTGAACATTGCAGCATGTTGTAAGATGCTTCACTGAGCAAATGGAATTTTACAGAACGAATCTCATTCCCGCTCCATGTGTTCATTAACGGCGATCAGAGTGAGATCCCTTGTGAGAGAAGGATTCCAAACAACATATACACTCTGTACGTAAACCTGCTTATTGAAAGCAAAACTTTACAGTTTACAGTGTTTTGAAACCTGTTTTTGTAAACGCGTTTACTCACAAACGTCGTGTTTTGTCACAAAAGTCACAAAACGCGTGAACACCGCTTGCAGAGTCAACGACTTTCGTCACAACTCTTGTGTTGTGAAAAACTGGATAACACTATATCCAGAGTCAACACGTTTTGTCGAGATTGTGACAAAATGTAAAAATTGATGATACATTTTTAATTGCGAAATCAACTTCAATAAAATGGAGAAAATATTCTAGATATACAGAAACGAGATCAATTAGGACAATGTTTACATCACAATTTAGTATCACAATTTTTATCAGATTCGGATGCATACAATGCGAAATTCAATATACAATCAGAAATTCGGAACCCAAAGCCTCCAAATGGTCACTTGAATGTTGTATGATTGGAAAGACATTGTAAATTCCACATATCGACAACCTGATCCTATTAACTTATATATTAACAATATATTTCGAGTAACAAAATCAAAATTAGTATACTAAATATATAAAAAGTTCACTGAAGCATTGGACTGGAAAATACTGGTATGTCAAAAATACACCAGCGAAACCCAAATAGTATTGAGGCTCATGGGAAAATGGAGGATTCTCATGAATTTTACTTTGAGGACATAAATGATAAATATGTTCCAATGTTGTTCGTATAATAACTTGGAAACATATGTGAGTTAAAAGCACCTCATTTTTTAACATTTCTCAAAGTTCTCAAATTACATATGAAGGTATATGTCAAAAAGTACTCACTCTCTTTACAGAGATCGCCTTTGAATCCTGTATCACATCTTGGTGATATATTAGGACATAGCCCAGAATCGTTCGCACACTGAGTCATTCCTCCGGCACAATGACCACACGTCTTCAAACAATCTTCGCCGTACTGCCCGTCCACACAACCTGGAAATTCATATAAAGATTCGATGATAAGTTTATATCCTGTGTTAATAATCATGCATGAGAATTTGTTTTACCCAATACAATGAGCTGACATTTTATATACGCGTTATGAAAGACGTTCATTTTGTTTATTTTGTACAACTTGCTGAGAAACTCAATTCCACGTTGTCATATCTTAGTATTTTATTTGATAAACAGATTTAAAATCACACTTAGTGCATTATATCCTTGATATGAAAAAGAATTTAAGCACAAATCCTTAGCGAATGGGATGGCCTACTTAATAAACAGGATGAATGTTGAAACTGCTTTGAAGAATACTTCAACAATCCACTCATGTGAACTTTCTACCTCTGGATTTCACTGTGGAGAAAGTGTGCCTGCTTGTGAAAAAGCAATCCTAACGCTGCCATTTTTAGTGCGTTTAGACTGAATAGCAAGCGTCAGCAATTCTACTGAATTACGCGACATTAACCGAAAGACCTCTTTAGTATGACAGCTAGCACCAATGTCAAATGTGTATGAAAGACCTCTTTAGTATGACAGCTAGCACCAATGTCAAATGT
The DNA here is from genome assembly GCA_036873755.1 of Hanleya hanleyi. Taxonomy (NCBI): domain Eukaryota; kingdom Metazoa; phylum Mollusca; class Polyplacophora; order Lepidopleurida; family Hanleyidae; genus Hanleya; species Hanleya hanleyi. The sequence continues at coordinate 28,874 of JAVTVY010001255.1, forward strand.
GTATGAAAAGTATCATACCGCTGTACATCATAAAGTATTGCACATTCAGGATTAGCGTTCACATGCTGCTATTTTTACAGTTCTGCTGCAACGGGAAACAGAAATATGTTCAGTAAAGTATAGGCGTTACCTGTGGAAAAGATTTTGCAGCTCTCAATCGGCGTTCAGCGCCCTTAAATAACACAAAAATAACTTCACGGTACTCCCATGTGCGTGAGCTGTCAATCGCGACTGTATGTCCAGTGGCTCCTGAGTTAGGAATGATTGATGTTTGCGTGGGGTGAAATCATTTCTTCTCTGTTGAACCCCCCCCCCTCCCGCCCCTTCTTTTCAAACCCGGAAGATGCGATGACACTTATTATAAAAATTCTAACCTGCATACCCATGTTAACATGTTATTATTTTTGCAAAAATTTACACCGCGGCGGTATTTGCCGGTATTTACTACAGTAAATTCTCTGTCCTTGAGTGGGGTGAGTATATACGTTTACCTCCCTCCTCAATAATACATGAGCATTCTTCTCACAATATCACGTATAGAAACCTAGTGACAAAAGCATTCTAGTCGTAAAAGCTCTTCTAGTCTAGTCTAAAAATAGTATTACTTTGATTTACTTTCGTATGACTTTTGTCCACAAATAGTCATTTCACACAACGCTCATGTTCACCATACGGTAATTTTTTGTAGCCATATGAGATATTTTACGTCGGCGTAAACGTGCTAGCTGTGTCATTCCATTACGAAATCTTCATAAAAACTTGAGTGAAATTCCACGGAAGTAAGAGTGGAAATTCATCCTACTCAAGCACCTGAATAAAAAATTTCCACTCAAATTGAGTGAGTTCAACTTGATTGGAATCAACTTCACTCAACTTTAGTGAATTATCAACTCAAAGTTGGGTGAAATATGAGTGAATATCGCTCAAGCTTGAATGAATTTCAATAAACTTGAGCGGGATGGAATTCCACTCATACTTGAGTAAAATTTTCACTCAAGCTTTTTAAGAGAGAATATTTCTTCGTTACTTCAGAAAGTAGGTAGACACATGTAGATACGTTTCGTAACTACTATGGAAATTCAGACAGCCTTTATAAATGTCTTAGAAGACAGGTGGATGTAAGATTCACTCGGCAATGATTTGGACACTTACAATACTATTATTTTTTTCTTGGTACATTCTTTAACAAGACATCATAATCTTCTGTATTTTACGATAAACTGATGAGTGTCAGATATTAGTCCAATAGCATAGCTTTTCTATGTTTTACGGTAATTCCATCAATTACAAACGTCTGCTTCGTCATTCATAATTCAAACGTTGCCATTAAAGAATATCCGCGTCCATAATCCAAATTACAAGCGTCTAGTCCGTCATTCATAATTCAGTCGTCGTCCATTAGAGAATATCCGCGTCCATAATCCAAAGACCTATTCCATATGACAGTATTAGCACCAAATTCAAAAAGACAATCATGTATACATAAACATAGGCTTGTTTCCTGCAAGAGAGAAGCGATCAACAGTTTTCAATGATGCCAGCAAGACATCATGATGTTCCAAAAATATCAAATCCGTATCGCCGATCAGTATTCTTAATCCATAATATTTGTTGTAAAGTCGTCATCTAAAGAATGATGTATCTCAGTCACGCTTTGATTGGGACTGTTCATATGAGTACCATGAGGATCTTGAAGTACATGGGTTCATACGGCCCCTAGCCCCGGGTTAAGCGGAATTAGACACAAGTTACGAAACGTAACGCCATAGATCTTGCACGCTACGCTCGTATTTTGCTATCAGCATGCGATATGTATCGCCAAATTTGAGTGGAGGCGCTTGTTGGTGTAGCCCTGTTTTATAAGTTTCTGCAACAATGTTTTGTGACGTTGATTAAAATCGTCCCATTTAACACAGGATCCAGCAAATGCTACTAGGCGTGATATGTATACGCCATATGCAGGTCCCACTGGAATGCTACTGTCCGGAAAGGGATAGTTTGCGATGTCGAAATTGTAATTATCTCTTTTGTCATAAACTCGACGAGAGAGAAGACCCGCTTCATTTTTATAGAGATATAGGTCCAAATATGATGTGCCGGTAGGGCTATCTGTACTTTCCTTCAAATGCAGTGAAGGTGGATATATATCATTCGCTGCGTCATTTATATAGCGATTGTCCACAGGTAGAAGATCGTCTATAAAGCGTTTGGGGAATGAGAAGGAACCGGCTTTGTATTGATCAGTTTTTGAAAGCGCCAGCTTATAGTCATAACCATAAGAGAACAGACATAGGTCAGCCAACAGGGGTGCACAATTAGTACCCATTGGAATACCTATATGCTGTTGATATATTGTGTTGCCAAATTTCGCATAGATATTTTTAATGAAAAAAAAGCTAAAGAATACTTTGACTTCTGACATTAATATATCTACGATCAGTTTTCTTGAACACAGATAATATTAATGAACTTAGACGGTCATTAATGCCCTGCTGAGGGATTGTGTTATAGAGAGACGAGAAATCCCATGTGGATACATGTCTGTACGGTATGTGACCTTTAGTATCAAGTTCTTCTGTAAGACATTTTGAGTTATTCAATATCACATACATTCAATGCCAGACTTTTTAGAAATAGTGGCGAAATACCTTTCCTAAAATGCTTTTACCAGCTGAAGGTCCCTCGTCAACATGGTTGAAAGAAGTTTGGTGGTGCAGCTTTTACAAGCTTGGTGTTGCAGCTGGCTACAAGGCCAGCCATGTAACGGGAGACGGAAAACTTGGACGATGGCTATCCACTGAATGTCTGTTATGGTGATTGTGTTATTAAGTGCAGCTTCAGCATACATGTGCCCCCAGGCCAAGTTCTATACTAATTTTAAATCGTCTATCTTGTACATACTAATAACATAAAAAATAAAAGTTTAGGTGTGACCAGCCCCACCCCCTGGGACCCAGTCCAAATAATTTTATGTGAATCTCCGGATGTCACATTGATGTATACATTGTATCCCTAAATCAATCGATCATCGAGTTATTGAAAAACACATATTGGAGGACGGTTATCTATTAAAGGTGATATCTGACGCTTGTAATTGGTTAATCTGGTATACTATAGAAAAGTATCTGAATACATGTTTTGCACTGATTGTGTGTGGTCTATCGCACATGCCGTATATATAAATATAACATTTGGGTGTGACCGTACACCCTCCACCTCCGTCCCCCGGGTCCCAGTCCGAAATATTTCTATTACAAGCGTCTGATCCGTCATTCATAATTCAGCCGTCGTCCATTAGAGAATATCCGCGTCCATAATCCAAAGACCTATTTCATATAACAGTATTAGCACCAAATTCAAAAAGACAATCATAGTATACATAAACATAGGCTTGTTTCCTGCAAGAGAGAAGCGGAAAACAGTTTTCAATGATGCCGGCAAGACATCATGATGTTCCAAAAATATCAAATCCGTATCGCCGATCAGTACTCTCAATCCATAATATACGTTGTAAAGGTTGTAAAGTCGTCATCTAAAGAATGATGTATCTCAGTCACGCTTTGATTGTGACTGTTATGTGAGTACCAGGAGGATCTTGAAGTACATGGGTTCATACGGCCGCTAGCCCCGGGTTAAGCGGAACTAGACAAAAGTTACGAAACGTAACGCCATAGATCTTGCATGCTACGCTCGTGTTTTGCTATCAGCATGCGATATGTATCGCGAAATTTGAGAAATTTTGAGTGGAGGCGCTTGGTGGTGTAGCCCTGTTTTATAAGTTTCTGCAACAATGTTTTGTGACGTTGATTAAAGTCGTCACATTTAACACAAGATCTAGCAAATGCTACTAGGCGTGATATGTATACGCCATATGCCACACTCCGGCATATATAACATATATCACACTCCGGAGCATAACCATTGGTTATATATAATTGTATCTCTACATCGCGTGGTAATAGAGGTATTTAATGATATAAATTCTTCTTGGTTCACCATACTGGTCAGATTAACTAAACGTTTATTGCCTTCCACGCAATTTTGCTCGAAGGGTATTGTCGTCGCCGACGTCGTCTGTCTGTCCGTCTGTCCATCAATATCTCGGGAATGATTACAGCATGGCATTTTAAAGTCATTCCACATGTGCAGCTGGTCATGGGTCTGATGCTGTTGAAAACTGTTGAAGATGGCTGACCTTGATCTACATGTATCTTTTCAAGATCAAATTACTTGATTGCAGCATGAAGAGCTTTTTTGAAGAGTGTATTTAGAGCTAGGAATTCTGCCATGCTGTAGACTGTCAGAGCCTCCACCAAAAACAAATCACATCAATTGAAGGTTTGGTAAACGCTGACATTGCCTAATATCCTATGTATTTCTTGTATGATAGAACTACCGTCAAACGTTAGATCTAACCTACTTGAACTCAGGAATATCTTCACAACAGTTTTGGACCGTTGGGATTTCTGTCTTAAGAGAGAGAGAGAGAGAGAGAGAGAGAATAAAGGTTTAACGTCGCGTTCAGCAATATTTCAGCTATATAGCGACGATCAAACAAAATTCTAAGTATTCAAGTTGATAACTTAACAATCCAACACATTAAGACACACACACATTAAAACTTATGCAACAAACCGATTTATATCAAATAACCTGAGACACAGTCCCCCTCACCCGACCAAAAATATCTTCTAAAGTAGTTGCTTGATAAAAAGAATCTCTTACAATCTTAAAATCTATACAGTCGATAAGAATCTGTTTCACTGTGAGATCTTCGTGGCATGGAATACACCTTGGGATTGGCTCTTTTTTTTTTCGTAAATGTTTGTGAGTTAATCGTGCCGATTCAACATCGCCATCTCATGGCTTGATCGAAACGTTTCTGGCTGTTCAGATGAGTATAGTCTACAGTCTTTTTGAACTCATGAAGTTTGCTATTATTGACAGCATTTCATAAAGATTGACACAGCTTGCTCACATAAATACGGATAAAGGGCCTGAAATCGCTATATGGGATTCCAACAGGATCAACCTCATTATCTAGGACTGCCTTAACCATTCTATCAGCCTCAGTATTATCTTTGATGCCATAAATCGCCATAGTTTACTAATGTATTTGATGAATTACCTTGTTTACAATCATTTTCCTGGTAGCCTGCAGCACACTTGTATGGACCATCATCCGGACAAACACCGGAGTCCCTGATACACTGACGTCCGTCCCAGCATTTCCCACAGGTCTGGTCGCAGTACG
>JAVTVY010001256.1:0-36081 GCA_036873755.1 Hanleya hanleyi
AGCTTCGTGACTTCACTGGTGCATTAGCCACGGCAAAATTTTGATCACCTGCATCTACTTCTTAAAACAGACATAAATCTTCCCAGCTAGACAGAGCATGCTAATATCACGCCCCTTGCCGTCCTCAATTTAAGGAGTGCTGATGGTAACCTCTTAACAGGTTACCAGGGCTCGTTTTTCGACGGGAATCCGGGAATCCGATTCTCTTATTATTCCCGTAAATTCGCCATACGCGAATCCAAGTGGATTCCCGTAACATAAAGTCAAATTAAAAATAATTGTATACTTTTAATCCTCTTGAAAATGACGATCAGCGAAACAGGAAGTCCAAAACTAGGAAGGGAAAAAAACTAGGTAGGAAAAAATGCTACATAGGCGAGAAAAACTTCTTGTTGTTGTTAACCGATGTCAAAACCTTTGATGAGAGCATGCCCTGCTTTAGAGCTAAAAATAAATTTAGCCTCGTTATGCTTCGGCAAGCGTCGACGTTCGATTAGACCTCAACGCTCCACATTTGCTTGCACCGCTGGAGAGACCATTGGAGATCGCCAGTCGCCGAGGTATATTTCAAGTCACGGATATTCTTCAGATCAATGGTCACGGTGAACACATCGGGAACCCACGCTCAGATGTTAGACAAACGAGTAAAAGAAGGTTAACGACGGATGACTGTCAAACTGTACGCATTGCGACAGAAAGCGGACGAAGGAAAATGTGCAAGGTTTACTGAAACAAATTCCATTCTTTGTCTACTGCCAAAGAATTCCATTGTTACCATATCATTTAGTTTTTTTACAAACATTACAAACGTGAAGCTGATCTAGAGAATGTTTTCTAATAGCCTGACAGGGGCGGCACTGTAACCAGACAACATGAGGTTGTTTGTGTCGTGCTTCTCAATCACCGTACGTTCACTGATCATATTCCGTGAACATAAAATGCTAATAACTTTATACATATCGGGGCTTCCGTCATCGTGCCTGATAATGTGACATTTCCAAAAACAAATTGGAAATGAAAATGAATGATAGGCTACTGGGGAATGCTAGATTGTGTTGTGTTTTTTTGTTTTTTTTTAATAGGTTTAATTATTTATCATTTGACCAGTGAAAGTAATTATTTATCATTTGCCTAGCAATTATCAAAATTAATTAATTATTTGTCATTCTGTCTTCTTACTACAGGAGGTAATAAAAACATTTTGAAACTCAAGAAAGTTTGCGGGTGGGCATAAAAAATAAAATCCTCAGGACAACAATGGATAGTTTTCTTATCAAACGCCATCGTTTAAACATAAATCGCATATCAGCATATATAGAAATTTTGACAAAATTTAGTGTACAATTAAGTTTTGGGTGGGACATGTAGAAAAAAACCTTACCTGTCACATGTAACAGGTGGACTAAAAAAAACATTTCATGCCATTTCATTACTGATGCCGTCAGTGTTCATATCAATCAAAATAATCACAAGATCTCTTCCCATGTGTAGATATGAATTCGTTTGCCTTTTATTGCATTTACAGTGAAGTAATTACAATTCATGTGAAATTTCCACACACATTTTCCGGACTCCATGCTGGTTCTAAATTTTAATGACCACGTATAAAGTCTGTCTGTTCGTCTTCAATAATTCCGAAAGTCACGAGCTGAAAGTTAGAAGTTTACTATATATTGTTCAAGCATTTTATTGACATTTCTTCAGGTTGTCAAATTGAAATAAAACTCAGAGTATTGATATAATTCAACATGTTTATCAGCTCACTCACATTATTGGCATTCTTGTAATCCACGACGATAAAATTGGATTCCCGTGGATTCCCGTGTGGCTAAATTACGGGAATCCATTTGGATTCTGGTTAAATTTGACGAAAAACGAGCCCTGGTTACGATGAAATCTACACTGGTAACCTATGGCAACCTATTGCATAATTATTAACCTATTGTCATATTATTAGTCAAAATTATGGGGACCTGAAAATAGGTTACCACTATTTTTGATATGGCAACCTCCAGGCAACCTGAAAACAGGCTACCACCTTAAATTGAGGCCTGTTGCATATCCCGATATTTCGTGATTGGTTATTCTCCCAGGTTCAGAGTTCACTGGCTTCCACTCTTCGTGGCGACAGGGCAGTTAAGAGGGCAAGACATGAATGCCAGACAGTTTTAATCCATGCAATAAAGATCTTGTCAACTACCTTGTGTATTGGCTGCAGAGAGTACAGAATATAAAGTACACAGCATATGGATACCATACAGAAGGGAGACAGAATGATGGACAAAACCGACGGAGATCAGTCTCCAGTGAAAGCTTGGAATTCTCCAGGGGCAACAGCCTCCATGGCTTTAAACCTAACCACCCAGGGGCTTCTCAACTTGTCTCAGACTGTAAACTGAAAGACCAATCTTTATTTATCTTTACCTGTACATTGATTGACTAAATTATCTTATAACATATATGTGATAAAACCGTGTTCATCCCTTTAATTCAGCATTTTGCCCAGAACTAGTGCATGTATCTTTTGCGAAAACCAACGTTGCATGAAAGACGGATGCGATGGGCAAGTTTTTAGCTGGGATGTGAGTCACTCATTTCAATGTTTTTCCAGGTATTTCAGTAAACAGGGAGTCTAATATCGCATCTCTCCATGTTAAATTTCAGGCTTGAGAAGCTAGGGGTTTTTGTTCTTACAGTCTGATAACAGGTTTCCAATATTTCCAGCCCTGCTCAAGATGCAGGAATAATAATAATGTTTCTTTTTTTATCTTCAAGATGACTCATTTAGATACATTTAAAAAGCAGAAGCATTCATGGGTAAGACTTCTTCATGTTTTATGTCAACATGTTGTTTGCCGGTGTTCAACAACAGAACATGCCGATTCACACCTGCCATCACTACATGTAATACAAGCTAGATCTATTCATCACCAAGGGTGAACTTTAATCTATGCCCTATGAACAAATATGACGTAAATGCCTGACCTGTTGAATAACCCCTGTGAATTAACAGTAGACATTGTGGTGTTCTTTACATAAAGCCTTATCACTGACCAGTATTGGCAAATACCAGGAAAACATGCCCTCAAGTTATTTTAATTAACATGCAGACGTGTTCTCAATTTGTGTAATTGCCATCTTGTGAACAGGCGAAACTGAATTTCTTCCATTTCTATAATTCTACTCTGCTGTTTTTCTTATCTCTGTTAAATTTCCCATGTCCTGTCTGTCCAAATGTAAAATTGCCCATCTAATGGATGGGTCTCTGGCTAATGCTGTCTTGGAAGATCCTATTACATATATGTGGTGCAGTCAATCACATCAAAAGGCAAAAATATCACTGTGGTGCAAGGGAGATAATTGAGCATTGAGCAAGCGGTTTTTCTGTCGCGGCTGCACTCGGCCAGGCTGCACATGGTCCGTTGATAGGAACACACAAGTCACTGCATGATTTATGTTCACTTACTTCAATGCCCTAATTTTATCATCTATTAACTCTTTCCCCCATATAAGCGGGTTTTGACGACTTGTGTAGATCCCAATGTAAGCGTGTTTTGACGAGTGTTCGCCTAACCCATGAAGACGGGTTTTGACGAGTGACTTGAGTTCCCATGTGGTGGATTATTCTTGCAATTTTTCGCGTTTACTTTGACTAAAATCTAATTAAAACTATACATTTTCAGAAAGCCAAAATTTCAATAAATCTGACTATATGTACTGCTGGTATGTTTTATGGTAAGGGTAAAATGAAATCAGGAGAGAAACAGAAATAATCGATGGAAAACGCGCAATTTGACAACAAATTTGTTTCGTGTGCTCCAAGACAAATGTTCGAAAAATAGTAAAATCTGCTTCCAAATTCCTGAATATTTCACGTAACGCGAGCATAAACTACCAAAGTATCTAACCTTGATGACTAACTCGTCAAATCTGCCCATCTGAGTTTATTATAAACATTTCTCGGGACCTGTTGATCTCCCGTTTTAAAATTTATCCGCCATTCTTTGGCCCCGCTGTGTTTCGTGGCGGTTTCGTGGACCCGTGGCCATGGCGACCACGCGCAAAAACCCGACTGTCCAATCACGCCGGGCCTCTGAAAGGTCGCTCAAGGTCGCTCAACCATGGGCCAATGAGTGATGCTGTTTTACTTCACCTTGTTACCAGCCTTCGTTCTCCTTTAAGGAAGTACATGAGATTTTTCAGTTTTAGCTCGTTCTATACCTGCCATCTCATGATGTAACTGCGAAATCCCGAATATACGGAAAATAAGCTTTACAATGGTATACGATAATACAGGAATTGCAGCAGAACAACAACAACAGAACGCTGCAAAACGCAGCTAAAATGCGACAATTTCTTCGCTTTTTTCGTGATTTCCAACAGATGGAAAGCAAACACAAAACATTTTTTCGCACGATTACTTATTTTTAGATTAAACGTTGCTGATATTGATATAAAACGTGAACAAATTACGTAGAATGGGCCTGTGGGAGACCATTGGTAAATATTTTTCCACATGACATGGGACATAAAACGGGATATTTTACATCGCTGGAAACGTGTGAAAATTGAAATCAGTCCATGGGTTAAAGACCTACGCCATTACAAATCTGTTATGGGGCAGAGAGAGAAAATTCCCCACAAGTCTATGGGGGAAAGAGTTAATAACGGTGTTCCACTTGAAACTGTAATACAATGGTGTTATCACAGGATTCATCTGAATGGCAGACATCTGTGTCAAATATAGCACTTAAAACTAAAAGATAGACCCCCAAGGAAGGTCTGAATGAAATGTTACATGTACTACAAATCAATGGTAATGTCTGTCCTACTGTAAGTGGACTGCTAAGGCCAAAATTAAAATAATGTTTGTTTGAGGTAACCATACCTACCCGTACCCACCCCATAATTTCTACCCCAAACTTTATATTTGGTACATGTATAACCGAACAACTTTTTTTTATTCATCTGAGAAATATAGTGTTTTTCTGAAACTGTCTTATATCAAAATTTTATGTAAACCACAAAACTACCTGTTTGTAAAGCAGGATCCATACAAATAGTAATATTTTCTCTGTTTGGCACATGTCTGTCTCTACTCTCATGAAGCAACATTGTCACCACGTATGTGATCACGAAAATTTCAAATGAAACAAATAAAATCAACATACCGACTCATCGATACATGTTACCGCAAACAAACAACTCTTTAATTTTGGCCTAATACTAACTTTGGGCCAACATTTGATGTACACCTCACATTTACCTTGACAATACTGTTGTACACATACCATCTCTGATCATGGCATCGTACTATTGTATACTGCCTTCAGGCAGATATACCTTTTATTGTATTGGAATTAAAAAGTGTACATGGCTCTCAGTCTATCAGCATCGTTCCTTCATTAATTAACTCTTTCCCCCATATAAGCGGGTTTTGATGACTTGTGTAGATCCCAATGTAAGCGTGTTTTGACGAGTGTTCGCCTAACCCATGAAGACGGGTTTTGACGAGTGACTTGAGTTCCCATGTGGTGGATTATTCTTGCAATTTTTCGCGTTTACTTTGACTAAAACCTAGTTAAAACTATACATTTTCAGAAAGCCAAAATTTCAATAAATCTGACTATATGTACTGCTGGTATGTTTTATGGTAAGGGTAAAATGAAATCAGGAGAGAAACAGAAATAATCGATGGAAAACGCGCAATTTGACAACAAATTTGTTTCGTGTGCTCCAAGACAAACGTTCGAAAAATAGTAAAATCTGCTTCCAAATTCCTGAATATTTCACGTAACGCGAGCATAAACTACCAAAGTATCTAACCTTGATGACTAACTCGTCAAATCTGCCCATCTGAGTTTATTATAAACATTTCCCGGGACCTGTTGATCTCCCGTTTTAAAATTTATCCGCCATTCTTTGGCCCCGCTGTGTTTCGTGGCGGTTTCGTGGACCCGTTGGCCATGGCGACCACGCACTGCTCCAATCACGCCGGGCCTCTAAAAAGGTCGCTCAAGGTCGCTCAACCATGGGCCAATGAGTGATGCTGTTTTACTTCACCTTGTTACCAGCCTTCGTTCTCCTTTAGGGAAGTACATGGGATTTTTCAGTTATAGCTCGTTCTATACCTGCCATCTCATGATGTAACTGCGAAATCCCGAATGTACGGAAAATAATCTTTACAATGGTATACGATAATACAGGAATTGCAGCAGAACAACAACAACAGAACGCTGCAAAACGCAGCTAAAATGCGACAATTTCTTCGCTTTTTTCGTGATTTCCAACAGATGGAAAGCAAACACAAAACATTTTTTCGCAAGATTACTTATTTTTAGATTAAACGTTGCTGATATTGATATAAAACGTGAACAAATTACGTAGAATGGGCCTGTGGGAGACCATTGGTAAATATTTTTCCACATGACATGGGACATAAAACGGGATATTTTACATCGCTGGAAACGTGTGAAAATTGAAATCAGTCCATGGGTTAAAGACCTACGCCATTACAAATCTGTTATGGGTCAGAGAGAGAAAATTCCCCACAAGTCTATGGGGGAAAGAGTTAAGGATGACAGGTAAACACAGGATTCATTGTAACATGGGATCGTTTCAACTAGTTGTGCAGGCTATTAAAACTTGTTCCTTCTTTTAAAGATATACTGGATGCAACCAGGGGCTCAAAATATTTAGAGAATAATATCGTAAAAATTTCATCGATGATGATGATGGGAGTGAAATATACTGGCCGACTTCTGTTCGGAGAAATCTGTTTTGTGAATGCATACATGTATGTAATTTCTATTTTTGCGAAAAATTCTCCTAAATTGTGTCTAACCCTATTACAACATTTTTCATACAGGTACATAGACAAAAAATAGTGTTAGTTTATTATTCAATACTCACATAAGGTATCAGTACTGCAATAATTTGACTGATCATCTCTTCACCTTAATGGCTTGTCAAATAACTTCAAATACATGTAGATAGCTAAATATATCGCTAAATTAATGGGTGCCACATATTACAGAAATTTCACTAATATCCTTTACATAATATTTGCTATATTTAGTCTCCACCATACACATTTCCTGTATTTTTATATGGAGCTCTAAGTGCTCAAGATGTTAAGGACATGTCTTTCTTTATGATATCTATCTAACCACAGCATACCTTCAATTAACCTTATAATTATAATAGGATAAATTATATAATTAGATGCTGACCTCATCTCCTCGAATCACACATCTCCATTGTTCAGCTGCGATATAGTATAGAAGGAAGATCAGAAGCTCCAGAAGCAGAGATGGAAATCACATAGGGCACATTAAATTATTTTTTCGTTTATCATCATCTACTTGCTGAGAAAGGGGCAGACTGGGCCGCAGGCAGATTTGATCTTAATTTTTTATTTGTCATTATTAACCTGGCATATACATGTAGAGTTTACGTACAAACTATATGCCATGCAATGAGCTAATTGATGTTTTGTTTATTTACAAAATGTAGAAATTTAGGTCAACGGTCAAAGAATTACTTCGTCTTTCAGACCCGGACTGACTTCCCATTCTATTGTCAGCACATGTAAAATAAAAATATGGGGTTTTTTGATGTAGGGTAGACATTGCAGAAAAATAAAAAAAAAGTTTGGGGCCACGTGGCAACAAAATATGGAGTGGGTAGTGATGACAAACCAACAACTAGAGGTTCCGCTTTGACCCTTGAGTTGCCGCTCCGGCATGAAGCCTATGCTGGTTGTTTTTTTAACAAAAACATACGTCTCCCCCATCCTCCCACCCTGCCTTGAATGGGCACATTATTTAAGGGAAAGTGCTATAAAATGAATGCAATAAGTATCTTAAACAAAGCTGCGTATCTAAAAATATTAATTACAAAGAAGCGATACAAGTAGATGAACGGATGGACAGACACCGGACACGGATGCATGCATGCACACATACACCAAAACCTGATCAAATGCGGGGGCTATGCCATTGAAGCTTCCATCCAAGTTTGGTGAAATTCCGTCCAGTAGTTCTCCAGATATCTTGCAGACAAGCCCTGTATATACATGTACAAGTAGATGGACGGACGGATGGACACTGGACATGGATGAATGCACGCACACACACCAAAACCTAATCAAGTGAGGGGGCTATCCCAATGAAGCTTCCATCCAAGTTTGGTGAAATTCCATCCAGTAGTTCTCAAGATATCTTGCAGACAAGGCAAGGGGACGGACAGACATCCATCCAGACAGACAGACAGACATCCATCCAGACATCCATCCAGACAGACAGCACAAACACTAGATGTCTCCCCCCAACATAGTTGGGGGAGACATAATTAATTTTAATGAGCCAATTGCCAGGCCTATAAAAATTAAACTCCCCTGGCCTCTTGAAGAAAAACGTTCTTCTGAAAAGAATTGATATTAGGCCTCTGTTAATTAATCTTTAGCTTCTCATGACCTTGGGAGGAAATTATGATGCTGCTGAATGCTGTAATTATTAATTATTAGGCTGCATTAAGACATTGCAATAAAAAAGAAGTTATGTATGTGATAAACTTCGAGCACCAATGGAAAGTTTATGTCAACTTTGATATGTCAAAGACAACTATTTCCCTAATTTCTGCAATTAGAACTGCAAAAAGCTTTCTTGTTGACTAAATCATGGGAAATTTAAACGGCACCTGTGACATTATATCATAGAATTTATATTCCAAGTAACACCCTTTTTAAAGAAGGAAAATTTGAGGGGAGTTAACCAGTATCCCAACAAAATTTAGTTATATTTATCAATAGTCTCCCCTTGTAAAATTGCTGCTTCCAATAAATATTAGAATCAACCATCAGAGTCCCATTTGAATTATCAATTAACTGAAATGTCTGCATACAAAAACATCAGCTTGTGAACAGAAGTCCAAGAAAAGAAGCCAATAATATTATTTACCATCGAAACGAACTGAAAAAAACAGTCCAATTCCGTTTCGTAACAGGTCCGACTTTTGCATGCACCGGACTGCCGCGCAGGACTTGACGCGCAACCGGAAGTAACTTGTCGCGGGAAATGTTGACAGAGAACACCAACAACAACGGCCAAAGATCAGCTTGAAATAAATTTTCAATGGATTATTTCTTGGATTGTCCATTCCTTCAGATAGATCTAGTCTTCAAAAAGGTATTTACGAAAATTGATCGCATTTTATCGTTTTTGTTGGACGAAATCCTACTTGCCGCATGCGACAGGCAGATTTTTTTGCAACCTGTCGCGGGAAAAATTCACTTGCCGGCGGCAGGTAGGCATGCGTTATTTCGATCGCTGACTTTTTCTGCACATTTTTTTTTTTGCAGCAAAAAATGCCAAATAATTAAAACAATGCGTAATTATTGTTACAACAAAAAACATGCGGGCGGGTCATGAGAAGCTAAAGATTAATTAACAGAGGCCTTACATGTATGCTTTACTGAATCTTAAATATTTGGTTCTCAGTAAGCTGTAGTTTATCGTATGATTTTTTACATCAAATCTTCTCATTTCAGTGATTCACTGCAACTGTACATGCAAGGTTTGATAAAAATAATTGAAGTAAAATAAATACGAAGCTGCGCATCTGAAAACCCCTCGGCTCTGGGCGCCAGCCATTCATAATGTATTCAATTTAACTCATTCAGTACTGCAGCTTATCCTAACTGTCAGCCCCAGACAGTTTTCTTGGCCTGAACCCCACTGCTCCGGGCAGTCAGTAAAGTTGAATAATTATATCCAAAACAGAAGGCGTTCATGTGTTTTTGTCTGCATTTCAGATCCCAGACATTCTGAAACTTATTGCTTCATGTCCTTTTTAAATAATATATTTCAACAAAAACTATGTGTGTGTATTATTTTCCTCAAGAAATGCAGTTTTATTCACAATAAAAATCAGTAAACTCACCGACATGTTCGTAATTTGCAAAATGATACTGCCAATGGCAATCGTCGGCTGTTTCGATGAACAACAACAACCACGTAAAAAAAAAAGAAGCACAAACCTACGTGATTTCCGAAGATTGTGATCAGATATTTCTTTGATTACAATGCCCAGAAATAACCGATGAATACTCATTTATTCGTGGACATTTGTCAGAATAAACGCAGCTTCCAGATGAAGGCGTGTATCTCCGCTTTCCAGCGGTTGTTTTTCATGATCTAGGTCACGTTGGAAAGGTGATTCCCTGGGCTTTCCCAATCTCGTCATAGTTACAATGGATGGCTAATATTACGAAAGCTACGATTGGATATAAATAGACGAATCTGATATTTGCGCCAATGAACCACGTCGACACTTCAGCGCTTTGGTTGGTTGTTGTTAGGCACGTGACTAAAAAGAAGGCACGCGATTGATCAATTCGACATTACAGTCGTTTCAGGCATGGCGCGAGATGAAAATGGCCAATCTTTACCGACACATGTGTTGGAAAAATGTGGAAATAAAGTTTACGGAGTGGATCTGATGGATTTCATCTGGATGGAACGATTAGATTGTCTCTTGGACACATTATACTTCAGCAATAGGGAGATTTGAAAGGGATTACTGAGTCACGAATTTACATTCTGCAGCAACATTTACGCACCCGGTAAAATTGTGAAAATTTTGTAGTTCCACATTTCCCCCATTATTTGTTCGTTTCACTCTCGATCTTGTTTTATTTATTTGTCAGAATGAAAACGTTCTTTGATAATCCGAATGTTGAAGGTTTAGGCTTTTCAAAAATATATACATTTGGGCAAGTTTCACTCGAGGTGCTCGCGTAAAATGCTACATTGCAGACGGAGTGGGGTTTTATTTGACGGTGAAGCAGCGATGTCGCCTTTTGGCGTCATTGGGGTTGGGGAGGCTCTAAGAAATTACGCCAAAAGTCGTCAACGGGGTTGAGACAGGGAATTATTTTGTCGCCTTTTGGCGTCATTGGTACCGAATGAGTTAAAACAAGACTTCAGGAACACCAAGCAGTCAAGTAACAAATATACAGATTATGAAAAATCTTGCCATTAGAAACGGCCTCAAACGTTTCCGTCCAATCAGAGAAACCGGTATTCATTACATAAGTCTGTTGATGCATCGACGATGTATACCAAATTTTACATCGAACATTTGAAAATTATCTGAGATAGAGATCCCTAATGATTTCGCATAAATTAAAGATGGCCGCCCATCCTTTCCGCCACTCAGAGAAACAGATGTGGTTATTCATTGCAAGTCTCTTGATACATCGATGCTGGATACCAAGTTTCATATAGAACACTGAAATGGTATCAAAGATATATATCATTGAAGATTTTGCATAAATTAAAGATGGCCGCCAAGGTTCCGCCCAATCAGAAACGCCAGAACTGTCATTTATCGTAAGTCTATTGATGCTTCGATGATATATACCAAATTTTACATCGAGCACTCGAACAGTATCAGAGATAGAGATCATTAATGATTTTGCATAAATTAAAGATTGCCGCCCATCCTTCCCGCCACTCAGAGGAACTGATGTGGCTATACATTGCAGATCTCTTGATACATCGATGCTGTATACCAAGTTTCGTATAGAACACTTGAATGGTATCAGAGATATATATCATTGAAGATTTTGCATAAATTAAAGATGGCCGCCAAGGTTTTCACCGAATCAGGGAAACTGGTTTGGTAATTCCTTTGAAGTTTCTTGATGCATCGATGATCTATACCAAGTTTCACACTGAACAGAGAAATGGTACCTAAGATACACAAGATTAACTCATTCGGTACCGTAAGCGCCATTTGGCGTCGCAGATTTGGGCCTCCTCAACCCCATGACGCCATATGGCGCAAATCATAACTGTCGTGGGAAAAGAGAATTTTCATATCTAAGCATTGTCAAATGTAATTAAAGGCCTATATGTTTACGAAGCTTATTTTCTCACGTAACAATTTCTGAAATTTGGATTTGACTAACAGAGAAATTATTTCAAGATCGTTGTTTGAAAACGCAGATAAAAAATAAAATCACGAAAATTTCCAAAATGAAGTCGGCCGTATACACCACCGTTGGAATTCTTATTTTCCTGGTCTGTTCAGGAAGAAATATCACGTAAACCATACATATATCGAAAGATAAGATCGCTATCTATCCGATTATATATAAAGCATTTTCGTATTGAATGAAAAATATAACGAAATAAAACTATAATCCGAGAAGAGATCTGTGAGAACATCGCGCCGTTTCGGCAGACATTTGCAAATGTTCAAATACCTGGAAGAATCATACGATTCCTTGAGAAATCTGACGAATTCACGAGATATTTTCTGTCAAATTTTCTGTCAAGGTACAGGTATATATCCATTGTTGAGAATTCCTACGATCGTATACGTTTGGTAAATTTATTTCCCAAATATTCCGCTATTGTCCGACACCAACTCGTCAGAATTTCCCTCCATCTTTTCTGTTTTGATTTCTCCAAACAAACCCGCGATGAATGAGGCAACCCGATTGGCTCGCCTTGTGACGTAAACGCTCTTATCCAATCCACTTGCCCAAAACAGCGGGCTTATCAGAAAGATCGTTTCGTGAACACTGTTTTCAATCCAATCAAATCTTTCGTTTCACTGGCCATCCGATGGTGATTCTACTACGAGAAGAAAGCTGAATGAATGGGCTTTACAATGATACGTCATTCATTGAAATCGGTTCAGGTAAACGGAGCACGGACGCAATTGAATCAGACGAGAAAAAAAACACTTCTGCTTCATTATTTTGCGTGTAATATAATCACTATCAACGGAATTTCTACCAGATAAAAACGTTAATTTATAAGTTATATGTGGATGAAATAAATTGAGGAAATTATCATCTTTATCCTGGGAATGGATATTACAATCAGCTATAAATTTTACCAGCCAGAGATTACGTACATCTGAAACCAGACCATGACAATTTCGATGTTATTTTTGTTGAAGCATTTTTTCCAAACAGATAAAAACATGTTTTCATGAAATTTGCATGCATAATTTCATGTATATAATTATAAAAATAACACAAACACAATTTCTGATGCTTGTGTATTTCATGGAGATTTTCGTGAACTTCATAAAGTTTCAAATTTTATTCACTTTCATAAACAAAATATTTTTGAAATGAACTTTTGGTCGACAGCTTCTGTGATGGACATTTGTGCACTGCACACATTGAGACTCAGCTGTGGAGCTACTGGAACTGAGGCCAGAAATGACGCTCGGTACTGAATGAGTTAATGATTTCGCATAAATTCAATATGGCCGCCAAAGTTTCCAACCAATCAGGTCCAGATTCAATAGGGTTCTGGGCCATGAGCATATGGATGTGCAGTGCAAGTTTGGGGTGCCTAGGGTAAGTCGTTCTAAAGATATCTTGGTAACGAGAAAGCTGTGATGGTTTCGCATAAATTAAAGATGGCCGCCACAGTTTCCAACCAATCAGGTCCAGATTCAATAGGGTTCTGGGTCACAAGCATACGGATGTGCACTGCAAGTTTGGTGTGCCTAGGGTAAGTCGTTCTGAAGATATCTTGGTAACGATTAAGGTGTGACGGACAGACGGACAGACGTACATGACGACGACAATACCCTTCGGCCAAATTTTGGCCGAGGGGTAAAAACAGAAAAAAAAACAGATTTGTTATGGTCGGTGAAGAAATATAACCAAATGCCTTGTATACCATTGGTACATGTAATTGAAATTTAGTTTAGCATGACATCCAAGTTTGAAATGGACATACTGAGGGCTTTATCAGAGTGTGAAATAATCGGTCGCCAGGGGGCCAGTGGTGACCATAGGGCTGATTTGGCTCCTGGGATACTGTATAGTTTCCGGTTCATTCCAGTGTGTTTGATCTGAACCCATAAACACATTTCTAGCTAAACAACATGCGTTTGATGGTAGAAACTGCATCTCACAACTGTTTCAGTTGGCATGATATGTCGTAATATTTTCTGGCCTCGTTTACTGATAATATTTTATCATCACTCAGTCTCTAACGATGGCTAAATAACAGATCCAAAAGACAGTCTTTCGTTTTGGAAAACTGCAGACTCCTCAAAAACGAATGACTGCAGACACAAAAGAGCTTATCATAGATGAATCTTCTCAACATGGTGTCTGTTTTGGTTCTTCTTCTGACATCGATTGGTACAGTTGAGTTTCCACCTGAATCTATATGTAATACCATCTGATCCATATATGGCCAGTTGCATGTAATGAAATCATGTTCATTTGCTTCTGTAACAAGCCTAAATTCGTGAAAATCTTACTGATAAATTATGCTTTTTTTTATTTAGGCTTCTAAATCTGTCAAGCGGCTCCTAAATTTCGAGAGTCTAGGAGCTAGGAGCCAGTGGCTTCTAAAGCAGAACAAATTATTTCACACCCTGCTTTTGGCTTAAAAAAAATCTTGCGTTATAGGGTAGGTAGGTATTTTTTTTGGAATTATTTTTTTTATATGGGGTCCGATTGAATTTGCATTATTTTACGCTGACATTGTTTGTACTACACAACCAGAAAGACTTCTATTTTGAACTTATGTCATTTATGCATAGATGTTTATGAATTAAATAGTGTGTATATATATATATATATATAGTGAAAAGGTAAAAGAGTCTAACGAGAAGAAATATAAATGAAAAAAAGATTAACTGCCAACACGGTCACATAGCTCTGATGCGCATTTCTGCTGTTTTATATATATATATATATACATAAGTGTTTGAGTTGATTATTTCTCTTCTATCAAATAAGACCATGAGGTAAATGGCCATTTTGGATTAAGTGGTTTAGCTAAAAAACAAATCCATCCATCCTCTAGTTGGTGTGAACCAATACCCAAGTTTGCGGTAATGTTTTCTTCTTGAGATTATAATGTTCAAAAGATTTGGAGTTAAAGGTCAACCCAAACGCTCTGAGGTCAAAAATATAAAAAAATAGTCCTTTCGATTCTGAAAATAATGATATTTTTTTCATAATTTTGTGCAGTCTGGTTGGCGAGATATTGCCGTTTGAAAGATGAAAATCGCTCTCCTGTCAATTCCAGCTGTGACGTCACGGAGGGAAGCCGTCTTGTATTCTCTATGTTAAAGCCGTATACCACAGTCGTATGTAGCTGCTGATTTCTGGAGATTTTCGGAGTATCGGGGCATCATTTTTTAAATATGCCGCGACGTTGTGTAGTGGGAGGTTGCAGTTTTACTACAGATGACGGTGTTAGTATTCATTTGTGGCCCAAAGACGAGAAAATCGCTGCAAATTGGACGAAATTTGTACGCAACACGAGAGTGTGGAAAGAGGGCCCGAGCCAGTACTCGTATAATTTGCTCGGCACATTTTGACAGAAAGACATCATTCGAGGACATCTACAGCGTAGCAGTTGAATTCGGGTACAAACCAAAACTAAAGAGAACAGCTATTCCAACTATCAAACGTAAGAACAATCAGAATGTGACGGCAAAGAAATCGGACAAGGAGAATCTATCACGGACATCGGCTGAACGAACCTAGCCTGCAAGCGAGGCCTCGGGCAGGCATGGCAGGGGGACGGCTGTGCATGCCCTGCTCGCTCTCGCGTGGCATTTGTTGCTTGAGCACCTACAGGTTAGACTGGATGAGTCTCTATTTCATATATACACGTTTAACCATTTGTTCCAATGTGTCTTAATGTCTGTATTTGTATGTTCAATTTTATTCATTCTATGTATGCGTTTTTAGCCAAATGTTGGCACAAACTTCACGCAAATAAATTATCTAAATTATATACTATTTAACTGTTACGTTGCGGCGAGCCGTTCATACGGCTCTCGTCTTTCTATACGAAAAATGCGACGAGCCGCAATAGTGGCTTGCCTTTGCTTCTGTCAATGCGAGTACAGTGATGTACCATTCTGGAATCGTTTTTTTTCAAATTTACCAAGCATGAAACTCGATAAAAACCATACATATATTGTTAGGTAAGACTGATTTGATTTCTTGGATGTAAACTTGATATTCTGTCTCAGAATAACCAAGTCGGAAGGAAGAAATAAAATTGAAAAATAGAACTAGAACCTATGGGCATTAATGAGATCTGGTAGCTGTGTTATTGGGGGATAGGTTTGTAATGAAATAAACGCACAATTATATATTTACTTTCAAGTTAGGCAAAGGTGGCACCAGGCACGAAAGTATGTGGCTAAAACGCAATCACAAGTTAAATCCTGACAAGGTATATGAAGGGCCGTTCGCGCCATAAACGCACCCTTCAAACGTTTTAACTTCTTAAACGTTTAAAATTGTAAAGATTAAACGTTTAAACTTGAACTAACCAATCAGATGTTATGAACTGACATTTTCCTGTTAAAAAGCAAACGTTTCCAGTTGTAAATTCACGACTTCAGACGTTTCCTGTCAAAAGAAAAATTCGGTCTTTTAAAGGTTTCCGTTAAAAAGGATAACGTTTCCGGTTGTGATCGTCCAATCTGATTTTTTATTTGGACCGCGTGTATTCCAACATCTACACCAACACGTGCAAATCTCCACTGGCAAACGTTTCCGGTAAAAAAGGATAAAAGTAACTCCGAATATGGAAGCCGAAATATAGAATATTATATCACAATGACTTCCATTTTCGGAGTAACTTTTATCGTACATGTAGTTTATGTGAGATTGATCTGTGGGAACAATGAATGGTAGTCCTATAATGAGGGAAGCTGCACACGTTACGCTAACCATGTTATACCCAACACAGGAAGGAATCAATCAGAGATTGCTCAATTGTATCTCTCTTCCCTTCCGCTTTAATCTGACACTGCCCCGCCATTGGTCTGTTCTTTATTGGTTGGTGGAGGCCTAATTTGGATAATTATAAAAATCCTGTTTCAGTCAATTTGTTGGCCATGCTTCACATAATACATAATCCAAGTATCAACCAACAAGTGATAATACGATGTGTCGATGCAAGGTGGTCTCCAGGGCTTTCGCCAAATCCGAAAATGTGACCTGGTTATGAGACCTACATTCCTTGGGGTTATATTGTGATGAAATTATGAAGCGATCGGTGAACTTTGATTTTTGCACCCAATTCACTCTTTTTTGAGCAATTTCATACTTCAGGACCTATGTTGTCTGCTTTGGAATGTAGAAAAAACATATAATATAGCCATTTTCCTGGTCCAAATCGGTTATGGACTGAGATCCAGCCTGGACAAATAAATATATCCCATTCACTTAGGTTTGATAAACGAAGGGCCATAACTCTTGAAAATATAACCGAAAGCAGAGAAACTTCATCCTGCACACCTATGGGTCACTGACCACATACCATGCAAGCTTCATACTTGTCCATACAATATTAACCGAGATCCAGCCCTACAAGTCCCAATTCACGAAGATTTGATGAAAAAAGCGCCATAACTCATGAAAATCTAGGAGAAATGTGGAGAAACTTCACGCTGCACAACTACAGGGCACTGACCACATATGCTGCAAATTTCATAATTGTCCATACAATATTACCCGAGATACAGCCCGGACAAGTCCCAATTAACAAAGATTTGATGAAAAAAGGGCCATAACTCTTGAAAATATATGCAAAAACGCGGAGAAACTTTATGCTGCACAACCGTGGGGCACTGACCACATATCATGCAAATTTCATAATTGTCCATACAATATTAACCAAGATCCAGCCCGAACAAGGCCCATTCACAGAGATTTCAGAAGAAGGGCCATAACTCTTGAAAATTATACCAGAACTCTACGCTGCACAACTACGAGGCACTGGCCACATTCCATGCGAGTTTCAATCCTGTCCATCAAATATTAACCGAGATATTGCGCGGACAAGAAATTCGGACGGACAGATGGACGGACAAGCGATCACTATATGCCCCCCCCCTCCCCTCTAGTTAGAGGGGGGCATAATTAATTTCCGTCCAATTAGACACTACAGTAGGTGCTCATCCAACCTTGACTCAACCAAAATAGCTGAATTTTGCTCTTTATCTTGATACATAATTCCTCCAATACGTCAGTTCGGGATTCCAGATGAACACCATGACCACCATGTTAATTTAACCAGCATAAAGAAAGCAATATGATACCTTCTTTAACAGGGTATTGTTGGTGTTGTGTTGAAACTGCAAACTGGCCTGTTGAGAATTCGATGGAAAAAGGGGCCAGTGGAATGAAGTCTAGGCCTAAATACCCACGGCATTAAGGTCAGTTTGTACAGAACATTCATGTACCTAGGGATAAATAAGAGAGATTATACCTTGGGGTAAATAGAGATTGATTTAGTGTTATGAGTGAGAAGGGCTGGACATCAAGGTTGATGATGGTTATGTCACAAGAGGATAAGACAAGACATATATTACACTTTCTGGATATCCCACAGGTTGACTGGTGGAGTACAAGATAGGAAAAGATTATATGATATGTTACAGCTTGATCTTGTGAGAAAAGCAAACAGTGGCCTGCAAAGGTGATAATGAGACAATGGTGGCCAGGTTGGCTGCTATGGTAGAGCATCTTTCACATATACACCTAACCAGCTAAATTGTATAATTTTCTCAGCAGAGTCCAAGCTTTGGTAAAGTGACGATACCAGTCTGCCGTACTTTAGAGCGTATTAATCTCATATTTTGTGGGAAAACAATGAACAGAGTAATATTTAATGCAGATAAGGGATCAAATATATGCCAAGTGACTATTAGTGACTAAATATAGACATACAAAAGCCTTTCAACCACTCAGGATCCCCAAAACTCATCTCTGTGGAACTACCTTCATGCAGCGTAAGTCTATCCCGTGAGTCGGTTTGCACTTTTGTCCATTTCCCTGCAGCATTCTAAAGAGCCTCTGGCGTACGCCAGATCTCAAAAACACCAACGGAGATTTCCATAAAACGTTGTCGAGAAGCCACCCAGAAAATATAAAATACTCACAGAAAACCCCTTCAAAATATATGATTCTTTGGTATAGTTGAAGTACAGAAGCTCAGTTTATATTTCCAAAGTGAGGGTTTCGATGAAATCCGCTAAACAAACTTTATTTTCAAATTCCTGTCGAGCTTCTGCGCCACGTAATTTCGTCGCAAGGAGATAAAATGGCGTCTCCCTCAGATCAGCTTGACCCAGTTGCAGGGCTCTGGCCAATGAGTGCTTCGATGTATAGGTCACGTTACCACACTTGTCCAATCAAGGTTACCGACATAGGATCGGCTGTTAGCGTTACTAGAGAAACGGGAAAACACCCCCTTGCAGTTTTTCGATGTTATCGTCTGTTTGATTGGCCATCGGTCGAAATCACGCCTTCAATCAGAAACTACAAGGAATTCCCTTTCCAATGAGACGTCATACGCCCGAAATGGCGGACGAAAACTCGGAAAAGACCAGGGAGAAAGGCAGCTGAAAAACCAAGATTTTCCGCTGTAATTCCTCATAATTCGCCATTTTCAACCGAAATTCTACCAAAATACTGTAGTCTCTTCAAATAAATTTTATTTACGCTGACAACATCGTCGATTTTGCTATAAAAGGCGGTCGAATAGCATTGACTAAACAAGTTGGGATACATTGATATGTTAGGCCAGTCACCAGCAAACGAAATTAAATAATATTTTTGTTCATGAAATCCGGATTTAAAAAAAAAAAGCCAGCATTTCTCCTCGTCCATCATACAAAAGAATTTAGCAGCATAACAGTTAATAATAATAATAAAATGATCTTTCATAAAAATATATACGTTTGATAAGTAAATAAATAAAAAACACCAATTGGAGTGAATGGCTGGCCGCTGCAGATACAGAAGTGATAATTATACTTTCATAATCCCTTGACATTTGAGATTGTGGGAATATCATTCGATTTCAATTTAACTGAGGTAATTTGTCGAAAATTGAGCAAATGTGAATGCCGATCCACTCACCACGGCTTACTTTTCGCCATGAATGTCCAAAGTTTTTTTATCAAACTATATAATTCTGAAATTGGTATTTCATGGGGATTATGGGAAAACAAACAAAATTCAAGTCGGACGTATATCAGTAGAGTTATCAACAGTTTACTGTCCATACTACCGAATCCCGGAGTTTATCCCTTCGAAAAGGCTGCCTCGGTCAGTAACAACAATAACAACACAGATGTGCTCGTTCGTTACATCACAGAATCGTTCTACATTCAATACAGTTTGAAATATATGGACATTTGGTCTTATAGATGACGATAATAAGGTTTCCAGTCAAGTTGCATACCAATCTGTATTCAACAAACGACCTCTCCGAATCCTGTCGTCGTCGAGTTCCACGTTGTCAGAGTGGTTGTCACTGTCAGAATCGGAGCCGTACGGCTCAAATTGATAGGGCTGAATTCCGCCGTTGGTCTGCAAACAACTGTTAATTTGCCCGTCATCATCCTCCTCTATGTCTATTTCATCTTCTTGGCGAAAAATATTTCCATCTAAGCAGCTGATATCGCTCGAATCGACATCTGAACCGGAGCTCTGACTGCACTCGCTTTCCATGTTATCCGCTGTTTTTTCTCAGGCAACTTCCCTGCGTGACGTCATCAACCCAGCTGTGAAAGTGTGGAAAAGCCCACTTTGCTCCCATGTTACGTGTGTTTCTGATCAGATTAGAATTTTTTCAATATTTTTTTCATACAAAGTGAAGTATGAACTATGATTTTTAAGGATTTTTAGACCCAAAAAAAATCCGTTTGGGTTGACCTTTAATGACCCATGGCCTTAATCAGAATCTTCTTGGGTTTTTGTTTAACTCGCTAGATAAAAAGAAATTAAAAAGTTCAGCATTTTATGTAAGAACCAACACATCACCATAGGCTACCATGTTATCAGGGCCACGATGACAACGGTCTACCTAATCTGTACATTATAACATGCTGGCTTGCCCCGTGATCTCCAAAAATAAAACAAGAGCCCAAGGGGCTTCAATATACGCCCGTATATCTGGAATTACACTGGTCTGAATTTCTAGATTGTTAATGGCCTTCATCCGAATTGGTAGCTAGCAATCCAGAGAAAGGTCTACGATTTTATGCTTCTGAGAATGTTACACACATCACATCTTATACTGAATGATAAACTAAAATGGGCTGAACTCTTGGTAACTGGGTGACCTTGAAACAAGAGTCGAGAGCTCACATACCCCACACTGAAATCGACAATAGTCAAACACAAGAAAATAGTAGTTTCTTTAAAATGGATTCCTTTCAGGCGAGAAAATTTTCTATGAAGGTAGAAGGATGTGAAGAAAGTGATGAAGTAAACCTTTGTTCTTGAGTTAATAAACAGGTATAAAGTTCATAAAAGGACCCCTCTTCCCATTAAATTAGTAAATGTATGGTTTTCATTTCACAACAATTTAAGTAAATGTAGCCATTTCTTACATGTATCAAACATGAGAGACAACTCCACAGGACAAATGCCATATACATGTAGGGAAGACAAGTCTGAATATCCCAACCTAACACATATAGGCAGCTAAACTTGACAAATTGATCTCTCTTTGCAATGCGGGTAAGCTGTACCCAAAGTTTGGTATCGGTCCATACCTTGAAACTAGAGATATCGCATGGACAACTAATGTTAATGGGTGAATGGACAGAATGCAACATCGCATTACATGATCTCGTCTTCGACAGGTATATGAAAATGTGACTTTTAATGATTTCTTGAGTTTGGGGTCACGGTGACCTTGATCTTTGACCCACATTTTGGTATGTAACACATCATGTCCCTCTAATGTATGGCGGATTCCACGATAACCTAGTCCACTTTTCCGTCAAATTCTCCGTCCAACCGAAAAATGACATTAGCAACGTTCAAAATACTAAAAAACTGATTCCTTGTCATGTACATGTTTGCTAAACCCACCAAGGTTGTGTAACCATTTTACCCTGTAGAGAGACAGTCTTATCCGGTATATTTCTTGTCTGCAGTAAAATAGAGAGACAGAAATGTAAATGCTGCTAATGTCACTTGTTCTAATGTCATATTTCCGTCATACTTTTTTTACAATAATCACCACAAATCAAAGGTCAACTAAATTATAATTCAAAAAAAGATTTACAGTGATACTAGCTTGGCCTTATTAAGATATATGTACCATTGCCAGTGTGTTAAATACCAATACATGGATACTATGAGTATTTGAAAAACAAAATTTTGAAAAGACCCTGTATTACAGCATGGGTGATGTCATACACTGTCAAGGGTACAGATACATCAATACACTTGGCCTAATTCCACTGAGCATATGCGATTGCTTGTCTTACAAGAAATTTCTTGTAAACATACAAAATAGATTTTGACGGAAAAATGACATAGGTAACAAAAATGTTGCAGATGTCATTTTTGTTTTGTCCCACTAAATTGAAAACTATACATGGAATTCATAGGGGTTCCTGTTTATTTTCATCTTATGCAATTCATTGACATGTTTAAGATAGTAAGATACATGGCACATTGTTTGTTAATGATATTTATAGGTGTTGCAAATGTCATGTTCCGTCAATGATTGACGGAAATGTGTGTTAGTGGACTAGGTTATCGTGGAATCTGCCGTATCTACTGGCACAAAAAAAGGCTATTTTTAATGATTTCAAATTTTTGGGTCACAGTGACCTTGACCTTTAATCTTGACCTACATTTTGGTACACGACACATTGTCTTCCCTCAATATCTCAAAAATCTTCTCAAGTCCAGGTAAATCCTAAATCCTTGGAGAGGGTTTACCTTGACATTTTTGGTCTTTCGACTGAGTTCTTGAGTCGACGCCTCCATTATACAATCTCGTACATTTCATCCACTGCCCTTGTTTTGAATAAGCATGTCGGTATCACAAGCTTGCGGTTTTTGCTTTGACTTCCGATGTTGATTTCAACTTGACATCAAAGCAGTTGAGTCCGCAATGAAATTCAATCCTGTCATATCTCATACCTAGCAGCGGATTGGCCTAATCAACTGGCTTACCACATTCACTGATTGGGTTGATTTAGAGGAAACCTCTTGATCTATTTATATCCAGAACTCATATGGGTAACTAACCAAGCCAGTGTACAGATCGATCGATACACTGGCTCGCGAGGATGTGTATCAATGGACACAAGAAATCTTGATTTTTAACAATTTCATGATTTTGGGAGTCACAGTGACCTTGACCTTCGGCCTTGACCTACATTTTGGTATGTGACACATCGTGTCCCCTTCATGTATCTACTGACACAAAAAAAAAAATTTTACAAGTAAATTTTCTGTTATTAAGCTAAAACTTACCTCACTTCCACTCTTTGCATTTCTTGTCTACATGAAATATCACAGTGAGAATTTAAATGACACAGTTATCTCCCCTGCTAGTCACCTGATTGCATAGCTACCCACAATTCTACTTCCTTCTTGTTCCACTGCGATACATGGTCTGGATGTATCATAGCGGGGAGGTTGGGTGGGCATCACTGGAAGTGAGGTAAGTTTTAGCTTAATAACAGAAAATTTACTTGTAAAATTTTTTTTGTTATTTGCGCTGAAAACTTACCTCACTTCCACTCTTTGCATAGAATGCCACCGTAAGGTAGGTGGGCAAACTGATACAATCCGTGGTAGTGATAAATGCCATACATAGTGACTAGTTCAAAGTAGAAATCATAGATCTTCTACCCCACAGAGGATCCATGAAATCATACAACAGTAATAACCTGTATGCCTATGGTACACAGGGAACCTCTGTTGCTACTCTGACTTCAAGGCTGAGATGCAATATACGCCCCCCCCCTTTTTTTCGAAAGGGGCCGAGAGAAAAAAATGCACTCACCCGCAAGCAGGGTTACAACTGTACGCCCGGACTTTTGTAGCTATATTGCTGGCCTCGGTCCCCCTGACACCCGCTGTGCGGTCACAAGTGGGCCGATAGAATAGAGGTCGTTACATGCCAACGTCATGTCCCGGAGATAGTAGCAGGGTTTCATACACGTCGTGTTTTGACCCCGGTATTCGGTGTCAAAACTCCCGTAAAAACTCAATTTTGCCACCAAAAAACTGAAGTCTGAGTGTTTTAGAAGGGAAATACTGAAATTTTGGAAAAAAAACTGAAGTCTCCAAAGGCCAATACTTCGTAATTTCGTAATTTATAATCGAAAGATATTGCGGGCAAACAAGCAGGAAATGATTCATACCAGAATAAATAGGTCGGCATCTTCGGTCATTTCCGTGAGCTAATTATTTATGTCCGTTTCCCGAACTGTTATCGAGGTCATGCCGTCGGTAACCGTAAAACCTGTATTCATACTGAATGTATGTGGAGGTTTCCGAATGGCGTTGTGTGGCGAAAAAAAAAAATTGCTGGGAAAGTTTGACATGTGGGAATGACAAGCCCCCAAAGACGTCTAACTCTCCTTGGAATGGACAGGTAAATATCTGACCATCGCTGAATAGTATTTATGATAAAGGAGACGATGTAATCTTCGCATAGGGCATTTGTTTTCACTCAAAGTTGAACGATCTTGTCGTGTTGTTGTTGTAAAGAAACTGGCATGTCGTTCGCATGTACGCATTGTACGATGTTGAAACTGAAACCAAAGTTTGATTGTACCGTAGTTAATAAAGTTTGAATGGATAATTCAACGACAGCGAATTGATTTAGCCACAATATCAACCTCACTATATCGTTCTTTGATTTGGAGATACATAAAGAAGAGTTGAAATTTTTTTATACTGACAAAACTTTTTTGAGATGGTGCAAACATGGAGGTAAAATCGGATCCATGGTGCAAACATTGAAACAAACCAAAACAACTGAAGTTGATTTTTAAAATTACTAGACTAGGCACCCATTTTCTGGCATTGAATTTAACTGATCTGTCTATTATCCTGAAACAAGTGTCCCACATTAGGGCAGCACAGAAACATTTCAAATGCCTGCCCCATCAACAAAAGTCTGGTGTACTGCATTTACATGATTTAGGTCAACCGGTATGGGCAAATCCATTCTTTCAATAAGGGTGGTCAAGTCAAACTGTTTGGCACTAATTTGCAGCCTTCAATAACCAAACATGGTAAACTTATGTATCCGTCTAGAGTCTGCACGATCCTATCGAAAATGAGCCAGCTGCCTTCACGCAATAGTTTACAAAATTGTGCGCCTTTTCAAACAGAAAATTCTCTAATTCATTTCATTTTTATGAGTTTATGGTCACCATGGACTAGCTGCAGTTATGACGATTGCTTGTCTTCAATCCTGTAATTTTTTTTTGCATTGTCTTTTCATCTCTCTTTTTTTTAATTTCTCTTTTGAATCTAACCCTGGAGTTGTACTTGACTTTTAATTTTAGTCCGAATATTTGCCAAATTTCACATCAAATCTTTTGAAAAAAGTTGACATTCCCACACAAAAATTATAATGTAAAATGTTGAAAGGGAAGTCTGGTCCAGATCCAAGTGGTTTTTAATTAGCGTAGCTGAAACGTTTCAAAACTTGCATACTTAAATTGGACATCATTTGCAAGCCAGGAACTGATACATCGTTTTCATTCAAAATTACTAAGTTTGTAATTTTAAAAATTAATTTGAATTGCCTTGTCTTGTCTTGTTGACATCCACAATGTGACATAATGTGCTGAAAATAGATAGTATCTTAGACCTTGGTAAATTAAGAACATAAAACTGAATATGTTAAATGATCTGTTTGTTGCTTTATTTTCACAATTCAAATATATAGCGTATTGACAGGCTCCATTGATGGTCGTATGAAAATTTGTTATATACGTACATTACTTATGGCGGTTGCAAAATTAGAAATAAACTCAATAGAAGTCTGTCGGCCGGCGACAAAAACGTAAAAATACTCAATTCAGGTGAAAAAAATATTGAATTTTCAGTATCCGGTGGCAAAAATTTGGACTTCTATGAAACCCTGAGTAGGAGGCAAATGTCGTGTTTGACCTCCAGTAGCACGCCCTCATAATGTCAGTCACCGATCTGTTGGTCCATAGAGGCCATGATGCCGCTAATGCCCTAATCTCGTGACCCGAAACGTTTACAAGCGCGGCTTGCCTATCAGTAGCCGTGGAGTACGCTAGCCGAATCGTATTTTTGAGCCAACTCGAGATAGTGTTTTTACTTATTTCTTGTTTGGCTTTGGGATCGAAAGGGATAAACAAACGCCTCCTTCCCGCTCTGATCTCCTCTGTACGATTCAGGTAACACGCAAGAGCCCGAACCGGACACATTAACATGTCTGATTCAAGACCGGACGAAAGGAAATCAGATAAGGCTGGAATTGTGAACTCTCGAGATATGGAATCGTAGAGGGCTTGATTCTTGGCCACAAACTCAGGAACCGTTGTGAGAACTACCTTGCTCCAGTTCCTAGAGTGTCTGATGTTCCTTTTATCGAGCGCATGCAGCTCTGACACCCTAGCTGCTGAAGCAAGAGCCAACAAAAACGAAGTTTTGTATGATAAATATTTTAGCTCAATAGCTTCTATTGGCTCGAAAGGTGGCTCTCCCAATTGCCGAAGTACTAAGGCTAAGTCCCACTTAGGTAATTTCGGAACAGCCGACTGACCAGTTATCTTGTATGACTTGATTAGTGCAGATAAGTTTGGATCAGTCGAGGGATTAATCCCAGTACCCAGTAGAATAGGTTGAGCAATGGCCGCTCTATAACCTTCTACCGTAGCAGGCACCAGGCCCCTATCCCTGAACAGGTACAATAGAAACTCTGCTATCTCAGGGATAGTTGCGCAGGATGGATTAATATCCCTCTCTCCACACCAAAGATCGAAGATTGCCCACTTTGAGTTGTATACAGCGGAAGAGGACGGTCGAATAGATTGTGCCATTCGGCGCCCAACCTCCGCTGAAAATCCCGCCTGAGCGAAGTGCTGCTTGAGCACTTGCACACGTGGTAGTGGAACAGTCCTGGTTGGCTGTGGAATGTCGACGTTCCGGGCTGGCGCAGTAGATTGTGCCATACCGGAAGCTGTCTTGGTACATCTACCAGAAGATCCAATAGTTCCGGGAACCACGGCCTTGCTGGCCACCACGGAACAATCAGGTAAACGACACACATGTGTTCGCGGATCTTCTGAAGTACCTTCGCTAGGATAGCTGGAGGAGGGAACGCATATGCTACCATCCTTGACCAGTCCTGCGATAGTGCGTCCACTGCATATGCCGCGGATCCGGAACCGGCGACATGAACAGGGGCAGTAGATTGTTGCGCCGAGTGGCGAACAGATCTATGTGTGGCATCTCCCAGACATGAGCTATTTGTTTTAGTATGTCTGGGTGAAGTTGCCACTCCGTGGGAATTATCTGATTCCGTCGTGAAAGCGAATCCGCTAAGACGTTCAGTACCCCCGGGATGTGCCTGGCCAACACCGATATGTTGTTGTCCCAACACAGACCGAAAAAGATTTCCGCTTGGCTTTGTAATAGCGGAGATCTCGTCCCCCCCTGCTTGTTGATATAGGACACGACTGTTGTGTTGTCCGTCGCAACTAGCAGGTTCTTGTCGGTCAATACGCTCACCCACGTGCGGATGGCATGTGTCACTGCCATAAACTCCAACACGTTTATATGGTACGAGCGTTCCTCGATTGTCCATAACCCGGATGTCGACTTGGACTCGAGGTGGGCTCCCCATCCTTCCATAGATGCGTCCGTGAACAGGTGATGTGACGGACGAAACGGAAGTAGGGACACACCTGGCATAACGTTGAGTGGATCCAGCCACCATTGGAGGCATTGTTTGACTAGTGGTGTTATAGGAATCCACGGATTCAACTGCCTTTCGACCCATTCGTGATTGAAGTAAATCATTAAGGGACGAAGCTGCAACCGCCCTCTTGGTGTTACGTCCTGTGTTGACGTCAAGAGGCCGATTATCGCAGCAAAGTGTAAAGCCCTGGCTTGAGATAACTTGAGGAACTGAGGTATCTTCGCTGTTATCTTTTGCCATCGATCTTCTGGGGGTTTGGCGAGAGCTCGTAGCGTATCGTATTCCACCCCCAGAAATTTGCGCCTTTGTGAAGGAATCAGCTCTGATTTCTCTTCGTGTGGGATGTATCCCAGAGAAGTCAACATCCTTAAGACAAACTGGGTGTCTAGGATTAACTGCTCCTTGCAGGCATTCCTTAGCAGGGAGTCGTCGATATAAAAGTGGTACTTTATACCTAGACTGTGCAGGAATTGTGCCACTGGTGTAAACACTCGTGTGAACACCCAAGGGGAAGTGGATAGGCCGAACGGAAGCACTTGAATTTGGAAGCGTCGTTTGCCGACCATGAATCTCAAGTACTTCCTGTCCCCCGGATGTATCGGGATATGCAGGTATGCATCCCTTAAATCCAGAGAAGTCAGCCATTCCCCTTGTCCGAGTACCGACCGGATAGACCGGAAGGACTCCATGCGGAAGTGTGGCGGTGGAGTGAGGTAGTCCTTGTTGAGGCGCTTTAGGTTTATAACCATGCGCATCTCGGACGTGTCTTTCTTGGGGACCAGAAAGACCGGCAAATAGAACCCGGGTGACGTGTCCGAAACCGGAAGCTCTATTACAGCTGCCTTCTCTATCAGCTTGTCCACAGAGGACTGTATCGCTGATAGATGACCCGTTCGTAATGGTATACGAGACGGAAGGGGATGAGCAGTCAAGGGAGGAAGCGTGTCGAACAATAGGCGATAGCCGTATCTGATCGTTCGAATGACCCACGCTTCCGTCCCGATCCTTATCCAGTTCCTCCAAAACAACTGCAGCCTTCCCCCTACCGGAAGGTCTAGTTGCTGGGGAACTGGAAACGTTATGTCTCGGTGTTCCCGCCATACCGGAAGCCACCCGGTACGGCCCGAGACATCAGGAATCCTTCTTTGACTGCTTAGATTTCCCCTTATGGCCATAGGTCGATACTCTTGGCTCTAAAGAAGTAGGCGCTTGGTTATGCTGTTGGCCGGAAGCACCCTTATTAGCCTTGGAACTAGGCGGGTTCTTCTTAGCCTTCTTCGCCTTTGGACCCGACCCGGAAGCCATAGGTCTTTTAGACGAAGCACCGGAAGCAACTGACCTGTCATGCTCTATACGATCCATTTCAGGTCGAACTTCGGCAACAGCATCACCAAACAGTAAAGAAGGAGCCGTAGATGTCTCTAGTAGACTCCTCTTTACAGCTTCCGGTGTGTAACTATGCATAAAAGGAATGAAGGCCTTTCTCCTTAAATACACTAGCATAGAAGATAGATAGGCATTGTGTACCAGTAAATCTTCTACAGCACCGGAAGCAATCTTCTGGTAGTCAAGAACGAGGTTTATACCCTCCTGTAACTGTTCTTGACTCTCCGCGCCCGACAGCGAAAATAAACCATCCTTTATGGCTTTAAGAAACCAGTCAAGGTGATTCGTAATCGCCACTCCTTGTCGAGCAGTTTCCTCAAGTACTGCGGCCTGTTTGTTCGTGCAAGGAACATCCGGATTACTAGGCACTTTAGTATTGCTAGAGCATAAATACTGAAAGTCGCCGTTCACCTCTGCAGACCGGAAGCTAAACGGTGAGTTATGTACGCCGTAACTTCGTGTGTTTGGCTTCTGTACTGGGAATGGACCAGAAGATCCTGCAGGGCGGAAGCGAGCTTTTGGTCTCAACCTTATAGCCCGTTCCTCCTGCGTAGTGGGTTCTGCTAACGTTCTATGGAATAAATGGCAGATAGAATGAATAGCAGTTGAGGCCGGAAGCGTGGTAGCCGTCCTCGTAACCCGGTTTGACTCTCCTGATTCAGTTTCAATATCCCCCGCATGTGGGACCGGAAGCTGCATATCAGGAATTAAGTCATAGATGCCGGAAATAAGTTCATAATATTTCCTAGCATCCGGATCAGTATTGGTAGGTTCATTCAATTCAGATCTACCGTACTGGTCCCTATCCACTTCCATAGCTTCCGGGGCTTCCTGCCAGGAGGGAGTATTGGAAGGGAAATTAGCTTTCGGTTTCCTAGACTGTTCAGTCAAAACCGGAAGCAGTGGCGTACTACTTCGGAATTGACTGGTCATCATCTCTCTCAATTCCTTCATTTCCTCACGTTGCTGTTCCATACCGCGCAGTATGGCAGCCAAAGTGGGATCAGTCACTTGAGAGTGGACCGGAAGCAAGGCCTGACGAGGTGTGTTCACACTCAAGGACCCTCCAGCTGGACGTGAGCACGGCCACTGTAAAGGTCGGTGAACGGGCATACGAGGTCGTAAACCGGAAGCACGTATAGGAGGACGCATCATACGATAAATTCCCGGTCCCGTACCTCGAACACCACCGGAAGCAGATATCTGACCTAAGCCACGCAAGGGCGAAGGTAGACCAGCAACCGGATGCCGCATAATTTGAACTGGTCTGATTGAGGGTTCTTGATAACGCAACTCAGACACAGGCAAAAAATTTGACATATTATGGGTACCTGAATACATACCATACTGCCGTTGTTGCGGGAACCTTAATCTCTGGTGGCCCAGAAGGCTCGTAGACACAAACGTCTCGGCAAGGGAACGAGGAAGGCCACCAGAGTAACCGGAAGCAGGTTGAGAAAATTCAGACAAACCGGAAGCAGCAGTTAAAGGCGTAACTGAGCGACCGGGAAGTCCAGGCCTCGACAACGTCGAGGAAGGTATTTTCCCAACCCCGGACCCAAATGAAAATTTAACATTAGGCTCCTCACTGGTGCTGCCCAAGTTTTCATAATCATAAGTTGACTCCGATCGAGCGATCGGAGTCCCCTGGCTTTCCCACGCTAAGCCTGGGTCCGTCACCGATTTCCCTTCATCGTCACATCCAGGCGTCCGAACTAACAAACCCCCTAGACTCCTCGCCTACACTAGTACGAGGAGACTGTGCTACACATGTCTCGTTTGCGAGATTGGCAGGCATAACAACACTATTTCCTTCGTTAGCTGCCAGAGAACCGGCCAGATACACCTGGAATATGCCGGGCGCCCACACAATACACTCTTCACAGGCCGTGTCCCATGTACAGATTCTACCCTGGCGGCATGGCGGATACACTGAGTGAAGGTCATAACTAGGCTTGTCACCTCCACAAGACATGCATGACATTTGAGACATATTTTGAGCCATTTTTACGCTGATAACTTAGAGAATACTTCCCAAAGGACTTCTTGCAGAAAATCAGACGTCTGAGGTAATCCAACTGTGAGTAGTTTCGCTAGAAAAGGCTACTTTTTCACGGAGTTGACAATGTTTACTTCCAGCCCTACGAAGCAGTAGAACAAGAAGGAAGTAGAATTGTGGGTAGCTATGCAATCAGGTGACTAGCAGGGGAG
The DNA here is from genome assembly GCA_036873755.1 of Hanleya hanleyi. Taxonomy (NCBI): domain Eukaryota; kingdom Metazoa; phylum Mollusca; class Polyplacophora; order Lepidopleurida; family Hanleyidae; genus Hanleya; species Hanleya hanleyi. The sequence goes on from JAVTVY010001256.1 coordinate 31,353, forward strand.
ATAACTGTGTCATTTAAATTCTTACTGTGATATTTCATGTAGACAAGAAATGCAAAGAGTGGAGTGAGTGAGGTAAGTTTTCAGCGCAAATAACAAAGTTATTTTTAATAATTTCCTGATTTTGGGGTCAGTGACCTTTGACCTTCGACCTTGACCTATATTTTGGTATGCGACACCTCGTTGCCCCCTATTGAATCCACTCACAAAAAATTAGAATTTTTTAATGATTTCCTGATTTTTCCGGGACAGTGACCTTTGACCTCTGACCTCGACCTACATTTTGTATGCAACACATCGTTCCCCCCTAGGGCATCCACTCACCAATAATTAGAACTGTAGATAGAAAACTATCAATGATCAATGATTTCCTGATTTTAGGCAAGTGACCTTTGACCTCTGACCTTGACCTCAATTTTTGTACGCGACACATCGTCTCCACCTAGCGTATCCACTCACAAACAAGCTGAGTAGCTAGCAGGTCCTCCGCCAAGTAGCCTGTTTGAGAGCATACAGCATATACGCTTCCAATATCTCCTTAAATATAACTTGGAAAGTTGATATGTGTATGTGGAAAGAGACATTCATCTGGAATTGTTGAGACAATTTGAGGAGGTTTGGGAAGCAGTAATGGGTAGTGTAACACTGGAATGTAAGTCTGTAGTTGTATATGGATTTGTGGATGGTGAGGTTTATAAATCGATGAGTGGAATAGATCAAGATATCGCGTTCACAACACAGATGGGTACAATATGGGTGAGTGAAATCCAAGATGGTCAATGGCAGCCATCTTGGATTACATACTACCTCAATGAAAATCAATACCAATCGCTGTCTAACTGATGTGAAGCACCGTCTCGAGTTTGAAGTTGATTGGTCAAATTGTTGTCGAGATATCACGTTCACAAGATCGAGACGGATGGAATCCAATATCGTCAATGGCAGCCATCTTGGATTTGTACCTCAGTGAAAATCAATACCAATGGCCGTCTAATTGATGTGAAGCACATTCTCAAGTTCGAAGTCGATTGGTCGAACTGTTCTCGAGATATCGCGTTCACAAGATGTGGGATGGACAGAATCCAATATGGTCAATGGCAGCCATCTTGGATTATGTACCTCAGTGAAAACCAATACCAATGGCCGTCTAACTGATGTGAAAAACCTTCCCTAGTTTGAAGTCGATTGGCTGATTTGTTTTTGAGATATCGTGTTAACAAGATGTGGAACGGAGTGAATCCAATATGGTCCATGGCAGCCATCTTGGATTACGTATCTCAGTGAAAATCAAAACCAATGGCCGTTTAACTGATGCGAAGCACAGTCTCAAGTTTGAAGTGGATTGATCAAACTGTTGTCGAGATATCGCGTTCACAAGATGTGGGATGGACAGAATCCAATATGGTCAATGGCAGCCATCTTGGATTACGTACCTCAGTGAAAATAAATACCAATGGCCATCTAACTGATGTGAAGAACCTTCCCAAGTTTGAAGTCGATTAGTTGAATTGTTCTCGAGATATCGTGTTCACAAGATCTGGGACGGATGGAATCCAATATGGTCAATGGCAGCCATCTTGGATTACGTACTTCAGTGAAAATCAATACCAATGGGCGTCTGACTGATGTGAAGAACATTCCCAAGCTTGAAGTTGATTGGTGGAAATGTTCTTGAGATATCGTGTTCACAAGATGTGGGACGAGCAGAATCCAATATGGTCGATGGCGGCCATCTTGGATTACGTACTTCAGTGAAAATCAATACCAATGGCCGTCTAACTGATATGAAGCACCTTCTCAAGTTTGAAGTCAATCGGTCAAATTGTTCTTGAGATATCGCGTTCACAAGATGTGGGACGGACAGAATCCAATATGGTCGATGGCGGCCATCTTGGATTACGTACCTCAGTGAAAATCAATACCAATGGCCGTCTAACTGATGCGAAGCACATTCTCAAGTTTGAAGTCGATTGGTCGAACTGTTCTCGAGATATCTTGTTCACAAGATGTGGGATGGACAGAATCCAATATGGTCAATGGCAGCCATCTTGGATTACGTACCTCAGTGAAAATCAACACCAATGGCCGTCTGACTGACGTTAAGAACCTTCCCAAGTTTGAAGTCGATTGGTTGAATTGTCCTCGAGATACCGGCTTCACAAGTTCTGGGACGGATGGAATCCAATATGGTCAATGGCAGCCATCTTGGATTACGTACCTCAGTGAAAATCAATACCAATGGCCGTCTGACTGATGTGAAGAACCTTCCCAAGCTTGAAGTTGATTGGTGGAAATGTTCTTGAGATATCGCGTTCACAAGATGTGGGACGAACAGAATCCAATATAGTCGATGGCGGCCATCTTGGATTACGTACTTCAGTGAAAATCAATACCAATGGCCGTCTAACTGATGTGAAGCACCTTCTCAAGTTTGAAGTCAATCTGTCAAATTGTTCTTGAGATATCGCGTTCACAAGATGTGGGACGGACAGAATCCAATATGGTCGATGGCGGCCATCTTGGATTACGTACCTCAGTGAAAATCAATACCAATGGCCGTCTAACTGATGTGAAGGACCTTCTCAAGTTTGAAGTCGATTGGTCGAATTGTTCTCAAGATATCGCGTTCACAAGATGTGGGACGGACGGACGGACGGAAGGACGGACGGAAGGACGGACGGCTAGCATTTCCAAGTCCTCCCACCACTTCGTGGCGGAGGACAAAAAACAGAACTATCTTTCCGCAACATGAGGTGTGTGTGTGATTGCATCAGTGATTTTGTCATTGAATCATTGAGTGATTGAATCAGTCAAGTGATTGAATCAGTGATTTTGTTATTGCATCCGTGATTGTATGATTGTGTAAATGATTGAATCAGTCCAGTGATTGAATCAGTCAAGTGATTGCATCAGTGAGTTTGTGATTGCATCAGTGATTGTATGATTGTCTAAATGATTGTATGATTGTGTAAATGATTGTATGATTGTGTAAATGATTGAATGAATCTGTCAGTGTCAATGAATCAGTGATTGAGTAAATGATTAACTGGATCGGTGAGTAATTGAGACAGTGATTGTCTAAATGATTGATTGAATCAACGAGTGTGTGTGTTTGTATGTGTGTGGTGTGTATTTGTGTGTGGTGTGTTTGTGTTTGTATTTGAGTGTGTGTATGTGGGTGTCTGTGTGTGGTGTGTATTTGTGTATGTGTGTGGTGTTTGTATTTGAGTGTGGGTATCTGTGTGGCGTGATTGTGTAAGTATGTGTATTTGTGTGTGGTGTGATTGTGTAAGTATTTGTGTGGTGTGTTGTGTGTGATTGTGTAAGTATTTGTGTGGTGTGTTTGTGTGTGTGGTGTGATTGTGTAAGTATTTGTGTGGTGTGTTTGTGTGTGTGTGTATGTGTATTTGTGTGTGTTTGTATTTCTGTGTGTATGGTGTGTATTTGTGTGTATATGTATTTGTGGGTGGTGTGTATTTGTTTGGTGTTTGTGTATGTATGTGTATTTATATGTTGATATTTGTGTGTGTATGTGTGTGTGGTGTGTATTTGTGTGTGTGTGGTGTGTTTGTGTTGTATTTGAGTGGGTATGTGGGTGTCTGTGGTGTGATTGTAAGTATGTATTTGTGTGTGTGGCGTGTTTGTGTGTGTGTGGTGTGATTGTGTAAGTATTTGTGTCGTGTGTTTGTGTGCGTGTGTATGTGTATTTGTGTGTGTTTGTATTTCTGTGTGTATGGTGTGTATTTGTGTGTATATGTATTTGTGTGTGGTGTGATTGTGTAAGTATGTGTATTTGTGTGTAGTGTGTTTGTGTGTGTGTGGTGTGATAGTGTAAGTATGTGAATTTATGTGTGTGGTGTGTTTGTGTCTGTGTGCGGTGTGATTGCAAGTATTTGTGTGGTGTGTGATTGTGTAAGTATTTGTGTGGTGTATTTGTGTGTATGTGTATTTGTGTGTGCTTGTATTCCTCTGTGTGTGTGGTATCTGTGTGTGTGTGGTGTATTTGTGTGGGTGTGTGTGTGGTGTGTATTTGTGTGGTGTGTGTGCGTGTGTTTGTGTGTGTTTGTATGTATGTGTGTTTGTATTTGTGTGTATGTGTGTGTGGTGTGTATTTGCGTGTGTGTGGTGTGTTTGTGTTTGTATTTGAGTGTGTGTATGTGGGTGTCTGTGGTGTGATTGTGTAAGTATGTGTATTTGTGTGTGGTGTGTTTGTGTGTGTGGTGTGATTGTGTAATCATTTGTGGTGTGTGATTGTGTATTTGTGTGGTGTGTTTGTGTGCATGTGTATTTGTATGTGTTTGTATTTCTGTGTGTATGGTGTGTATTTGTGTGTATATGTATTTGTGTGTGGTGTGATTGTGTAAGTATGTGTATTTGTATGTGGTGTGTTTGTGTGTGCGTGTGGTGTGATTGTGTAAGTATGGGTAATTGTGTGTGTGGTGTGATTATGCAAGTATTTGTGTGGTGTGTTTGTGGGTGATTGTGTAAGTATTTGTGTTTGTGTATGTGTATTTGTGTGTGTTTGTATTTGTAAGTGATTATGTGAGTCATTATGTGTGATTCGGAGCTCTTGGAGCTCAAAGCTCGGAAGAGACATCATCGTACGCATGCGCACGCATCTGTGGTGCATCCGCACCCTGGTGTACCCTATGCCCTACGGGCTATAGGGTACAGGGTGCACCACAGATGCGTGCGCATGCGTACGATGACGTCACCTCCGAGCTTTGAGCTC
>JAVTVY010001257.1:0-35140 GCA_036873755.1 Hanleya hanleyi
GAGTCGGTACCATAGGGACCATACCCCGGAGCGACCTTACAACAGACGAGGGAAAAGCCGTTCACCGGTTTCTCGTCAACAAGCATTGATGGCGAGGAGCGGACGTCTACCCACCATCACCGTAGCCCGGAGCATCGGGATAAAACGGAAGTCCAGAGATGAACAGGGATTCGTAGATCACCATTCTGGACCTGCCCCCAAGGAACAGACTTCTGTTCCAGGGGTACCTTCCAAGGCAAGCCTGGACAAGAAGCAGTCATCTCCAGATTTCACAGCCCCTTACCAGGGTAGAGTTCCTTCATCGGAGACCCGTGAGATGACGCGACCCATTCTTCTAGCAACGGTGGGAGGCCCGTTGACCGAGTGATTTAGATCCCCGACATACAGTGCTGGCAATTAGGTGCCTGACTCTGGGGTCGCTGGTTCGAATCCTGCACGGGATTTGACCAGACTCAGACTCGGACTATGAGGGTCACGCACGACGTTCCACTTCCTCGGCATCCTCATCTCATACAGATTCACCTCCTACGTCAGGCGGAGGTAGAAGAATAAGACATGCTACCCTTCAAAGTCAGGATAGCGGCGGTACACACGTTGACTCCAGAGATGCCCAGACCGGTGGTCGGCGATGACAAGCAGCCTGATGACCCCGCCGGGAACGGAGAAAACTTACTACAACACCTCTTTACGGTTTTAACAAACCTTCTGAGGAGGAAGCTGCGCCAACCTGCGCACCATCTCCAGCATCAGCCAACCTATACGACGCACTGGATCGACAATTGGAGACTTCGTCATCTCTCCAGGAGCCCGGTCCTTACAAGGCTTACACTCTTCACGGAGACAATCCACCGTTCAGGGCCCGAAGTCTGAACCGGATCTTGACAGACTGTTGAACTTCACGAGGACACCAGCGGGGGTATTTCAACAGAGGCAAGCCTGTGCTGTGGAAGATATGATGCTGACACAACACAGAATTACATCATACTCTGATTGGTTCCTGACGGCTATTTCCAAGGTGATTCAGGATCCAGACGTGAGGCATAAGTGGGATCATTGACCTTTTTCACGGGCCAAGATGGAATTCTTCGGCGCCTTATCGACTCTAACAGAGGAGGTCGCCACGGAGGGTCTCTCCGGTCAGAACTCGGACAACCCAAGCTAGATGCTCAGAGTGGTGTTCGCCCTTACAAGGAAGGACAGTTCCAAGGTAAAGAGGGAATCTTCCGACCGGGACAGAGGCAACCTCGTCAGCCAGAATTGAGGTTCTCAAGCTTCACCTTCAAACCACTAGTCATCCTTTCATCCTTCCCAAGCTTCGAGTCTTCACTCACCTGATTGTAGAACGGCGACCCTGATGATATAGAAAATCAGCGTCGAAGAAGTCAGTCCTTACGTGAGGTCTACTCCAAGTCCCGACACTTCATCTGACGATCATCCTCAGTCTTCTAAGAGCCGGATCCTACTCCTCATCGGATAATCTAGGACTCCACCTACACCCGACATCATGATCAGGGGAATCTATTTCGGGAGAAACGGCTAGTCGGTTTTGACTTAACCCGTTTTTCTTTGGGGTGAGACATCCAGTCTACAGTGGGCAAGCCTAGTTTCACATTGAGGTCCCTTCCAAGGCCAAGTCAACACGGACCCGGACACTGGAATAGGACACGAGGATAAAGTCATCTCTAATCCGGAATGCGAATTAGGACTCCAGAACAGAACCTGGGACTCCAGCATTCATCGGGATGACAGTAGAGACCGGACCAGACGACGGAGCCGGACACTTACTGAGCATATTCGACTCTACAGGAGTTGGACTCCGACTCCCGATTGTCGTCACTTTTCGACGTTTCCAGAGGCCTTTGTCCAGTTTCGCCTCGATGATCATGGCGGTCCAGGGATATTTCCAGGGACCCCACGGATTATGTAGTACGGCTGCATTCAAGCGGCAAGCAGGTTTCCGGCATATGGAACCTGCACCGAGAACCAGACCATCAACACCATGACCCAGAGGTCCGTGGGATGGAACTACAGTCTACTACTCAACCGGGACCTAGCACAGTTTTGGCTAGCTCCAGGTACTCCTCATTACAGTTTCTCAACTACAACTGATCCTGAGGGCAAGAACAAGCAATCTAAGGATGGTCGTCCCGGAACATCTTCACCCCCCTTCCAGAGTGGCGATGCCGGAGTCAGTTTCAACCAAGCACATAGAAGTTCACATTCACCGATGCGGAATTCATAGCTTAGAGGGGTCCATTAGTCCGGCAACAGATAGCCGACACATCACATGGATACCACGATAGACAAGCAACGCATCATCTTCCTTAGGGATATCTACGCTAAGAAGGCGGTCCCCCTTGGAGGTTGCGGTTGTACAACACATCAGCATTGATTACGAACGTTCAGTACGGTCGTCAGTTGCGTCAAGTTTGGGGGGGAGCAAGATTCCAGTCACTGTCTTCTAGAAACATCGACACTGGTCCTAGCAGCACGGTATCAGCAATACCATGTCACAACACCATGTGTTTCACATCACTTCAGGGTTCCCGCCGACAGCTTCCTCCAAGTCCTACAAGGTACTACAACCGGAAGATCACTTTTCCACGGAGGCACCGGGACCCGCAACGGCCGAACCCCCACGTCTGCTACGGTCCAGATTTTCCTTGCAGACCAGGGTTTTTCTCCAGGACCAATTGTACAGACAATGACAGCAGCAAGCTACTATTTACTGTACAGTCGCATCAAGCCCGGAGAATGTACTATAGTAGAGGACCTGTGGCCAACACTGTTTCTGTTCCAGCAACAGCTGGGTTTTCCTTCTGCATCTGTATCAGGGCAGGGAATCTCAGTCAAGCAGTACACAGGGGTATCACTCAGCATCATCCAGGTCTGTCAAGTTCACCCACGGAACCGACTACATTCCAGCATTTCGGCTTTCCATGGTCTTCACCTTACAGTCTCGCCGAACACATCAATTACCACCCAAGGAAACCTGGATGTGGTACTAGGGCATTCTTGCGCCTGCCATTCAAACCAGTTCTACCAACTGCAGTCAAGATCCTGTCCTGCAAGACAGCTCCATGACAGTCTTCATTACGCAATCAGAGCATTGCGCAGTAGAACCTAGTTCCTTGACAGGGATGACAGACTGGTCAACCAGATCCTTTCATCCCATCCCGGATTTCGTCATTTAGAACGATTCCACACGTCCGGGACCAGACGTCCAAAGACTGTACCAGATTCCAGCGCTAACAGATTTCGTCTACCTGCTGGAGGAGAAGAGGTTTTTATATCCAGTCAGAGGCCTGGAGCACTCTTTATAGAACCGACAAGGGGTTCCAGCTGTCTTCCTCTTTCATCACTTCTAACAGACCCATCAGCGGACATCACTAGTCCATGATCACCGTCTGGGTTGAAGAAGACTGCCGACTGGTTTAACCAACTCGCCATCAACGCTCCTTCTCCTTTATGGAGACATCGTCTCACAAGATTAGAGCCAGTGTGACGTCCGGGCCACTTTGGGGAAAACTTATCGTTGAACGATACTGTTGACACCTGCGCTTGGACGATCAATTCAACTCATGCTGATTGCTATCTTCAGACATGTCTGTACAGACAGATAGGATGACTACACTGGACCTATAGCTACAGCCAGGGTATAGTCTACCACTCCTATCAAAAAAGGGGGGGGGCACCGATCAAGCAAGCAAGATCCCGACAATTCCACAAGCATAGAGGACAGACCATGCCGGAGACGAAGGGACTTCAAGGCATCACGATGGCATCTGATTATCTAGCCAAGTATGCGAGCAAAGGGTAGGAACAGAGTCCACCTCTCGCCGCATTACTTGTAATACCTCGAACTCCCTACGCCTCCATACGACACGGGAATTATCAGGATATTACTGGGCATATTAGATTTACAAAATCAGAACAAGGCGTGCTCCGCTTAATCCAAAAGCAAGTCACAAGGCCGGCTACCCAACCTCCTCTGTTGGGAGTCTGGCATTTAAGTGATAACAGGTGAAGATTTGAGACACAAACATTAAACATTTATAAATAATGTTAGTGTTTGTTATCAAATCAAACCTGTTATCAACGTTGATTTGCCCAACCCATCCTCCCCTCTTTGCTCGGCCTTGACTCAAAACAGGTCTTGCTCAACATGGGAAAAAAGAGTGATGGACATGCGCGGAGAGCACGCCACCTGGCGGACAATCGACGCAGCGATCAAGGGAGATAATTTTGTTTGCAGGAGATCTCCAAATGGAGGATATTGGCATTTAAGTGATAACAGGTTTGATTTGATAACAAACACTAACATTATTTATAAATGTTTAATTTCTGTGGGAAAGCGGGTTTGAACAAATCAGTTGCCCAAAGGGCAAGCTGAAAATTCTTCGTTTCGACCCCTGTTATAATTTCATTAAATCAGTTGTTCCATTCAACAGAAAACGTAACACATGACTATAGCTCTTATCTGGAGAGCTGAACAAATTTTTCACTTTTCTTCTCGGCCTCTGTTCAAGAGTTAAGGTAACCTTAACGTTGCATAAATGTTGAAAAGAATGAGGGAGATTGATTTTACTCCATGGTTGTGACAATTTTCATAAAGTCTGTGTTCATTTTATGTTAAAGTGGGACTTTTTTGTAACTCACCAGTTGGGCTTATGGTAGCAAAATGATTTGTCAAGAATAAATCATGATGTCTTGACCTTTAGTCCGTGGCTTTGCCATCATTTTGTTTATACATACAATCAGAATCATCACAATGATAAATGCTATAATGATTTAATATCAGGAGCAAATTTATTAACATGGTTGACGAAGTGATGTAAAAACAGGACTTGATCTGTGTAGTTTCTCACATGTTTGGTGGACGACCAACCAAACTTAGGGGCAAAATTTGATAAAATGTTTTGTTATATTGCTGTGGAATTGCTCTATGACGCACTAATATTCCGTTTTAGTGTGTGGTATCTTCATATTTAATACCCATATGGTTTTGTGCTATGATTATGGATGACCATAGCTGATATGATGTGTTAAACTATATACCTCAGGTTTAGAATTCACTTTCTTCATCCTACCATTTATTCATTGTGCAAAGGCATTTACATAAGTTCATTTATATTCATGATTTCTTACAAGGGGGTGTACCCAACTGGGCAAAGGGCAGCTGTGGTTGCTGGGGTGGAATTACCCGTTTATGATCTATCCAAGAAACATCTTATTCACTCAGGGATATTGGAAGAAGGCAAGATCACACATTTTTCGTAAGTTGAGAAATTTTCAGAATATTCTTCTTTGTACATGTACTGTGAAGACCACACTGCAGTGGCCTAGTGGTTAGAGCATCGGCCTCGTTAGCGGTAGGTACTGGGTTCAATCCCAGGCCGGGTCATACTAAAGACTTCAAAAATGGAACTTGTTGCTTCCTTGCTTATGCTCAGCATTAAGAGGATAGAATAAGGACTGGTTCGCTCGTTGTCTGTATAATGTGACTGAGTGGGTATTTCAGTAGGACAGCACTATAAAATGGCAGCATTAGATCTGCTCTGTTACAAGTAGGTACCCCCGCCCGTCCCCCTCCCCTCCCTTCCCTTCTCCGTCATGATATAGCTGAAAAAATGTTGAAAGCGACGTTAAACCCTATTCACTCACTCACTTTACTACAAGTTACATGTTACCCATTGTTTCAGATGGCGAGGGGAGGTATGTTGGGGGCGGGGTGAGAAGATCAGAATGTTCTGAATATTGATGTTGATGAAGTTAATCAAGTCATGCACATAATTTAGTTCAGAGTATGCCAGACAGATGTAGATTTAGGATCTCTGTATATTTGATAACAGTTGTTGAATTACATGTTAAAGTATATTTTCTTTTTGTTTGATTGCAGGGCCAGTTTTATTGCCGGGTTAGCAGGTGCTATAGCCTCCAATCCCATAGATGTGGTCAAGGTGGGAACTTGTCTAGTTACTTTGTTCACATATCTGTAACCTCAACCTCTGTCACCATTCTAGGTTAGAATTGGTTATGGTTACAGTTTGGACAGCGTCAGAAACTTCCCAAACTCTCCACTGGTAAACTGAGCATTCTTATATATAGCAAGAATTGGAGGAATTAATATATTATGGCATGTATCCCAAATTTTTGTCGTGTAATGACATTTAACATGAATGGGAACCAATGGTGTAATACATTTTTGCTGTCAAAAGCCCAAATTATGCCAAAATTCTCAGTGTTGCCATCAAAAATGTTTGGGATGTTTTTCCTGCTGGTTTGATTAAATTATTTTACCGCAGAAGTCTGACCCATCGTAAGTTTGATTTACCCAGGAAGCATTCATTCGTTTTGATTTCAGCTCTCTCCCATAAAGCATTTATTATGCAAAACTGGGCTTATAAGTAATTCAGAGTCTGTCTATTAATCTAAAGCTTGAAATATGTACCTTTTAGATAAAATTACAAATGGAAGCATCACAATCTCACCAAAACTTTCACTTCAGAGGGATGTCTGAAATTGTGAAACAATGAATGCTCTCCAATCTACATGTAGAATAATATGAAGGTCTGCACACATCTAATTACTCCCGGCACGCAAGGTGTGAGATCGAGGGAAAAAGGCTTGTGTAACTGTGGGGAGAGGGGCGGGATTTAAGGACTGGAGGGTTGTCGACAGGATGGAGCTATTTTGTGAATTGCTAAAGCATGCAGATGTTAAGCCCATCTATGGTAGCAGTGGTACCTGTATTCTTTGAGGAGAAACCTAAACTTCTCCTGTATGGGGAGATGTTCTTGCTTTCCTTTTCTTTATACAATGAGTAATTTTATGAAAAATTCAAAGTTGCTCCCCCACCCCCTCTCATATTCATCTACTTCCAACATTTCATTGTCCAAAAACTTGCCAAATATCTTCATTCAAAATTCCCATTTCCCTCTGTTATTAGATTTTTTGTTTGGAATTGCAAGGAATTTTCTTATTTTTGCTGTATCATCCTTGTAGTGAACAACTTTCCAGTCCTTAATTGACACAAAAATGAGTAATTGCAATATTTTTTTTATAAAGATTTGGAAACTTTGATCTTGGACATTTTTGTTAAATTTTGATGAAAGTTTGTTGTAATAAATATACAATATATTTAAATATTGAAAAATTCTGTATATTTCAAAATAATTATTTCTGGTAGGCTCAGAATAGCAAATGTGGGTGGGGTGAGTGTTGATTGAAAAAGACTGGACAATGCTCTTCTATACTCTTTCTTCATACATCTACATGAATATGCAGACATTCAAACCCTGAAGAAATGGTTTCTCTACAATAGCATGATCATATTTCCATGAACAAATTCTTTCAGTTTACCCCTGTAACAATTAATAAAATCTGAAGTTTACATGTATGTAATAATAATGGTTATAAACAAAGTCTGAACTATGCCAAATTGTTTGTTAGTACAGTCAACATATTCAAGGCTGAGGTGTTCTCTTTCATTGATCCCAAATGTTCTTGATTTTGTTTTTCGGCATGTTAGGCTGTTCAACTAGATGAGTTATGCTTTGAAAGGTATAAATTAATCAATTTAGCTTGATCACTAATTCTACATTTTGAATAGTGACAAAAGATAGATAATACTGAGCATTATCTTGCTTAAATTTCAAACTGGTTCAGACTGGGCTGTATTGATGGAGGTCTCATCATTATTATTGTGGAGAATGCCATCTCTGAAAAAGAACTTGAAACATTGAGACATACAACTCTGATCATACATACATAACATACCCACTGCTCCTATTCTCTTTCCTATTTCAAGATCATTCTCTCGGTTTGATGGGAATTGTCAATATGGTTTCTTCGATCCACCAGCGTTTAACTGCAGTATCATTTTTACAATCAGAGAGAGATCAAATTTATCAGAACAAGAAGTTGACAAAATGGTCCAAAATCATGCAGATAATTCATTAATGGTCCACAATCATGGAGATAATTCATTATTAATGGTCCACAATCATGCAGATAATTCATTATTAATGGTCCAAAATCATGCAGATAATTCATTATTTCTTCGTCGTTTCAAATGATTTTAGAATGTGATCAAATTTATCAGAACAGCTGATTGAATGTTTTCCCCAAAGTTGGGGGTGATTGGATTTTGATATCGGGATTGAATTATCAGGAGGTTGCTTACCATATAGAACTATAATCAATGACATTGTATCTGGCCTTGAAGAGACCGTAAGTGGCAATTATTCATCGTCATTATGTATTTGGGGGCTTATAAGAAAAAGACAAAGCTGATAGTACACTAGCTGCCGCATGTCAGACCTGTATTCTGCGTGTATTTTGTTGGCTTGTTGAATGTTTTTCAAGGTGTCCCCTTCGTAACCTGTTACCTCGACGCCTGGCTGGCGATCAAAAGTGAATGCATCCAGCATTTCCCGGCACATCATAGCCGTGAAAGACGAAGGGATCGAATGAAGCGGGGCACTTTCGGTAAAAATGCAGGCAGCCCTGGACTCAACCAAAGTGCCTCCTTCTCCTCTGCCCTGAGTACATAACATGTAATAATCTATGTAAAGTTAGAGTTAATTAGCTTTTAACAGACTGGCAAGATGTGTTGGTATAAATATTTTGTTACATGTATCTATGCCTTTTCAAGAAGATACTGTATTTCTCATATGTATGTTCAAAGATGAACTGCAAAGGTAATGGTTTTTGGAAACAGCCCCAAAGCTGTTTGTTGTACTTGTTTCTGTATGTTTTAAAATTTATTGAAACAAATTCTGTTTAAACAAGAAGTGATGGATAAAAATGTATTTCAGAACACACCCAACACCCCTTGTGACCTGGATGAAAATCCAACAGGGAAAATGAAACTGGTTATTTCCCTTGAATTATGACATGACTAGCTTTGGAATTGTTGTAATTTGTCTGTGCGGTAAGTTCCATAAAACCATGGTCCTAAATATTGTGCTTAGGCCACTACACCATTCTTCCACTGAGCACTAGGACATCAGGAGCAGTGCAAAATCAGGGGGAGATAAGCAAGGCAGGTTTGGCAGCATTATTTCTTTATGTGATTAACATGATTTAGGCACAAAAAATTCTCCCAAGGGTGGAATTACTATTTCACATTAGTTTCTCTCGCTGAAAATGTGGAATGAAAGAAAAAATAAAGCAAATAAAAAAACCCTTTGCAGTTCACCTTTAAGAAAGCATTGTTACTGATTGTACGGTAATGTACATGCAAGTCATATTAACTGTCTACTTTGTAGCACGTCTAAATAATTCATAGTCGTGCACGTGGGCATTAGAATTCAACTATTATTTATACCGGAGGGTGTATTCGTAATTTTTCCCCAATTTCTATGAATATGTTGATTTGGAACCCTGGGTTGCATATTTGGATCATTTACTTTACCATTCTAATTCAGTGAATCTATTTGAAAGTTAGTTGGACTGGAGATGGAAGCTGGTTGTTGTGAATACCCGAACAACAAAATGGCACATACAAAGTGCTGACTCGATATCCCTTCCAGTTTGTGAACCAAACTTGTATTCAGTCCCAAGAGAAAATTTAAGGACTTGATCCACAATTTTATCATTTTAATTTGTACCAGATATCAATGACTACATATTCTTTATTTGAAAATGAAACCCAAGATGTTCTTGGACATGTATGTTGGAAATATGTTTTTCTTATTTTTGGGCTATATCTGCTATAACTGGCAGAGTCCTATGGAATACACATTCTCCTTCTTCAGATGTCGCCCACTAAAATTGAGGTCAATGGATCAAAGTTCAAGGTCACTGTGACCCCTAAATCTGGAAATTATTGGAAAAAAAGAAGACACCTATTGACTTGGAAAGGTCATGGTCACTGTACAGTGGAACAATGATCAGGAAATCATTGAAAGTCACAATTTTGTTTGTACAGTGTAAATCAATGTGTTGTGTCGGGTAGTAAGATTGAGGTCCATGGGTCATGGACAAAGTCACTGGCCACAAACTCATTGAAACATGAAAAACATGTAGATTTATGTCTAAATGACATAGCCCATAGTGCCAATTGTTCCTAGTTAATACATGTGAACAGAAAAAATCTATATTTTCATTCATGGATATTTTTCTCAATGTCAACTTTTTTCTAAATAGTATTTTCATTATATAAATCCTCATTTTCTTGGTATTGAATTGTTCGGAATACAATATTCTCGAAAACACTTTTCTTAGTTCATTTGATCAGGACAGTTTATAATTCAGATCTCAACTCTCCTATCTGATGGACTCCGGAATAATTAAAACAGAAAGACTCTCTGTTCCAATATTACAGTATTACATTATCATGGTTATGTAGAACAGTATATTTTATGTTTTATCTTTTAGTATTTTGATTTTAAATTCATACTAAATGGTATCCTCATCATTCCCTCCATTTCATTTTCTAGACTCGTATGATGAATCAGCGCAAGTTGAAAACGACTGTTTTGACGACTGGAGTGTCCACACCTGCTATATATACGTCTTCCATGGACTGTGCCATTCAGGTGATTCTCCTTTCTCAACTCCTCCTTAGACTGGTGAAAAGTGTAAAGTGAAGGCTTTTTAATTTTAAACTTTGTAAGATTCTTCAACAGTCATGACACACAGTTGTTCAAGTGACCGCTTTATCTCCTCTTCAAGTGATTTTATCAGCATTCCCAGTTTATATATATTTAGCAGTTTTTTACCGATATGTAGGCTTTATGATAGTTCACTTGCCACGAATTGAACAGATATATCTTTGTTCTTAAAACCACATATGACCATGTTTTATTTCGCTTGAAAATATAAATATGAAGAAAAAAATCATCATTCTATCAACTTACCCTTTGTCACTTCTTTGATGCTAATCATACATTACAAAAATTTTCCTCCTATTCTATTTATTTTTTTGGTGGAAGTAACTAATCAAAGTAATGTTTTATTTATATTGGTTGCATGCATTTTATAAAGCCGGCTTGCACTCTTAAAGGAAACCAAAATGGATGAATTTACTTCTCTGGGTGATTTATTGAAAAACTCAATCATTTTATTGTCCCCCAACGCCCGAAGGGCTAGAGGGGGACTATGGAATTGGGGTCCGTCCGTGCGTCCGTCCGTGTGTCCGTCCGTGCGTCCGTCCGACTTAGTTTCCGGACAATAACTTCTGGAAAACTGAACGGATTCTTTTCAAATTTAGTATATGGGTACCTCACCTGAACATCTTGCTTGGGATTGGTTTTCACGCCGATCTGCATACAGGTGGCGCCACCTGGAGGCCAAGTTAAAATTTAGTTTCCGGACAATAACTTTTGAAAAACTGAATGGATTTTTAAAAATTTGGTATGTGGGTACCTCACATCAAGATCTCGCTTGGTATTGTTTTTCGCACCAATCCGCCTATAGGTGGCGCCACCTGGGGTCCAAGTTAAAATTTCGTTTCCGGACAATAACTTTCGAAAAACTGAACGGATTCTTTTCAAATTTGGTATGTGGGTACCTCGTCCCAAGATCTCGCTTGGGATTGTTTTCATGCCGATTTGCCTATAAGTGGCGCCATCTGGGGGCCAAGTTCAAATTTTGTTTCCGAACAATAACTTTTGAAAAACTGAACAGATTCTTTTCAAATTTGGTATGTGGGTACCTCTCCTCAAGATCTCACTTGGGATTGTTTTTCGCACCGATCTGCCTATAGGTGGCGCCACCTGGGGGCCAAGTTAAAATTTGGTTTCCGGACAATAACTCCTGAAAATTTGGTATGTGGGTACCTCTCCTCAAGATCTCGCTTGGGATTGTTTCTCACGCTGACCCGCCTATAGGTGGCGCCACCTGCAGGCCAAGTTAAAATTTTGTTTTTATACAATATCTTCTGAAATCCTGACCAGATTAGGACAAATTCGGTAATTGTGGGTACCTTGCCACTGAATCTCCCATGGGATAGCTCCGCATGCTGGGTACTGAAAGTTACGGTTCCAAATCAACTGTTTCAACGTCGGGGGACTTGAACCCCTCGGGTTTTCATCTTCCTTAAAATCATGTGCGTTCTAATGTTATGCAAGTGGGAGTTTGAAATGATAATCAGAATGACAACGTTTTTCTCCTTGTTGAGCAAAAAACATAGGTTGTCATATTTTGACAATAGAGAACAATATTTTTGTATCACTTGGTAGAGTCAATGCTAATAACCAGCATTTGCTTTTTTCTAGTTCACTTGTACAAGTGTGTTCCCTGACTGTTCAGCATGAATTTAATCGGCATATTTTGGGTTTCTTTGAAGTATTTATTCTGCTAGTAGCTCATCTTTCAATGTTTGTGGCATCACAGATCAGCAACTCCAAAACAGGATGCTACATGTACCAGCAGATCCATAGGAAATGTTAAACAAAATAAATAAACACAAAACATTTGCATTTCACTGTTTGTAAATATATTGTGAAATTACTGAATGTATCATTTTTGATGTATGTATGTATTCTGATATTCACATCGTTACTTTGAACTGGACCAGTTAATCCTTCCTCAAATGTATCATTTTACCTGGCATCATTCATTGTCCTTTGTAATTGCCTAGATACATGTAAGAGTTGACAATACTATTTCCTAACATTCTGTGAACAAAAAGAAACAAGTCCTACTGATTTCCTCTGTTTGGTTCTTCTGTCTCGACAATCCATTTGTATTTTACTATACATGCAGGCCTGCAAGTGCCTCCTATATTTCCTATATATTTTTAGTCATTCCTATATTTTCCTTCATTTTACTCGAGCTATATTTCCTATATTTTGACTCTTTCTCATGAAAACTTCCACCAATTCTCTGAAATGAGTCAAATTGTCATGAGGAAATACATTTCAGAAAACATTCAAGTCTCTCTTTGTTGAAGCAAGCAGCAGAATGGGTCTGCTCAATCACCACCACTATGACCACATTCTCAATCACCACCACTATGACCACATTCTCAATCACCACCACTATGACAACATTCTCAATCACCACCACTATGACCACATTCTCAATCACCACCACTATGACCACATTCTCAATCACCACCACTATGACCACATTCTCAATCACCACCACTATGACCACATTCTCAATCACCATCACTATGACCACATTCTCAATCACCACCACTATGACCACATTCTCAATCACCACCACTATGACCACATTCTCAATCACCACCACTATGACCACATTCTCAATCACCATCACTATGACCACATTCTCAATCACCACCACTATGACCACATTCTCAATCACCACCACTATGACCACATTCTCAATCACCACCACTATGACCACATTCTCAATCACCACCACTATGACCACATTCAGTGGAAATAATTTGATTAAACACCAGAGAACTACCAAGTTTGGAACCTACAAGGTAGTAGTGACCTGTCTTACACTCTTTTATTTCCTGTATTTATAAGAAAATTCCTATATTTCTCCAAATTTCCTCCTATATTTTCACAGTGAGCCAATATATTTTCACCAAATAGCATCATATAATTGCATTCCATAGGTGAGGATGTGTATTGAGAAGGCTTCCAAATCTTGACATTCCATCTTCTAGTAATCCCTGTCATAATTGTTTAGCCGTACATGTATCCTGGCCTGACCATGTGTTCATGTTGCTTTTTTCAGACGGTGAAGACAGAAGGAATGATGGCTCTATACAAAGGTTTCATACCCACCTGGGTGAGGCTAGGACCTTGGAATATCATTGTATCCTTTCTGTTCACCAAATATCGATTTACATATGTAGTTTTTACCCCTCAGCCCATAGGGCTGTGGGGTCTTGTCGTTGCCATGTACGTACGTCCGTCCGTCCTAGCGTCCGTCCTAGCGTCCGTCCGTCAACATTTTCTTGTCCGCTAAATATCTTCAGATCTATGAAGTCGGGCCTGACCAAACTTTGGTGAGAGCTTCCTGAATGTTGACAGATGAAATGATTAGATTTTCAGATGGCTATGATGATGTCATGATTTTTAATTATTTTTTTTATTATTTATTGATGGCGTAGCTTTTGCACTGTTATCTATGCCCATCAACATGTTCTTGTCCGCTGAATATCTGCAGATCTATGAAGTCGGGTCTGACCAAACTTTGGTGAGAGCTTCCTGAATGTTGACAGATGAAATGATTAGATTTTCAGATGGCTATGATGATGTCATGATTTTTTTTTAAAAAAATTATTATTTATTGATGGCTTAGCTTCTGCACTGTTATCTATGCCCATCAACATGTTCTTGTCCGCTGAATGTCTGCAGATCTATCAAGTCGGGCCTGCCCAAAATTTGGTGAGAGCTTCCTGAATGTTGACAGATGAAATGATTAGATTTTCAGATGGCTATGATAATTTCATGATTTTTTATTTTTTTTAATTTTTTAATTTATTGATGGCTTAGCTTTTGCACTGTTATCTATGCCCATCGGGAACCCTTGGTTACATGTTTTGTTGTGAATTTTGAAGGTTCCCTGATACAAGAAAGCCTGGTCCATTCATGATTATTATTGAATGAAGGACAACATTTTTCTTAAATTTTGCTATTAAATCATTCTATTCTACATCATATGATTTATTCTAGATAAAACTTTTGCATGAACCATATTTGTGTCCACGCATTTAACTGGTACAACATAATGCTTCAATTTTTGTCAGCAAACATGTTACTGTACCTTGGAAATTATGTAAAACGAGTGATTAGGAGTGTCCATTTTTAGCCTGACTGTGTGCAATTTTGAATCAGTTTGCATACCTGGAGCTCCCCCCAAATAATGATAAGGGTTGGCCTGTGTCAATAAGTGTGTTTACTTGTTATCACACTTGTGCAATGCATAAATTGCCACTGATAAAGCTACACTTCCTTGCATGCTGTAATCCCAGCACATCACTCACGTGAAACCGAAGTCTGTTATATACGGTATCCAGGGATTTTTTGCAGGTTCCGATCCCAAACTCCCAGTTCCTTTTCGTAATTCATTATTGAGGGTCCAATTTTTTTAAGTGAATTTCGGCGCAAAGAGCCTGTGATCAATCACAAAACAAAGGTTTATTAACATGAAATTCAATACCCAGCTATGCAATCGGATCGATATTGAGGCTTTCAGAAGCTTTTTCTAGGAGTATTTCCTTCAGAAATCTTTTCAAATTGAACAAAAACAACACTTTCGTCTTTTGGTTTCATTTGAGTTTTGGGTGCCCATATGTTTTCCAAAACTAAACTGGCTCTAGATGCAGCCCTGATCCTACTTGACTAAAAAAAAACAGGCTGAGGGGTCCACGCACCTTTTAGGTGCTTGCCTGCAATTCATGTTATAGGCTGAAATCCACAACCGATGGTCATATTTCCAGGGAAAGGAGGCAAAGCAACTTTCTCAAGTTAACAACTGTGTGTATGCATGTACACTATGACTAAACTGTTGTGGTTGCCTATGAAGTGAGAGGACATTCACACAAGGGAAGGGAACATCTAAAACTCAATTACAAATTGGCTCAGCAAAGAATTTGTCCACTTGTCCATTAGTGTTTTATTAAGAGTGTGAAAGTACATTGTACATTTGGGGCAGATTTCAATATGATTCAATCCATACCATTAAAACTATTCCCCAGGACTATTGTCAAGAGCTCATCCTAACTTTGGCTACATTCCACAGCCTCAGTTGATAGACCTATTAATTATAGGGGAGTATGCCATGGACATCATTATTGAGACTGTCATACTTCTGTCTATAATAGACATCTGCATGGTTCAAGTTTCTTGTACATAATCATGTAATAATTCAATCATAGGAAGTGACAAGACAGCGAGGATTTGGTCCCAGTGTTGTACAATTGAGTGCCAATAATCAGACATTACATACGTAAGAAATTTTGTCAAATGGCAGAAAGTGTATTTCTCTCTGTAATCATATGAAGATCAACCAATAATAATCCATTATGCCTTAGTTATTTTAACGATTTTAGAGGGTGATGATTAAAGTACCAAACAAATTAGGCTCTCTGATGATCCATCTGTCTGTAGATTTTTTTTTGGATTTTTTTGGTTAGGTATTTGTTAGGGTTAGAGTTTTGCTAGGGTATGTTTGTTTGGGTCATTGTCGCCGTGTGACCAATAAGGTTAGGTGCGACGTTAAACTTCAAACAGCCAACCAACCAATTGTTCGAACATGTACATTTCAAACCTTGACCAATCCGTAGTTCTTCATGACCTATGAACAGTTGAAGAAAGTTTATTGAGACAAAACTGTTTGAGACAATCTGAATAGCCGGAGACGGGCTGAAACTGTCTGAGATGGATGGTACTTGACGCTCAAAACTAGGCGACGCAGAACAGTTCAAGATGGGGAAGGTGCAAACAATACCGGTGGAGAGGAGGAAGATTTTCGGTGGTATTCTCAATCCGTGATATCATTGACTTTTTATGGAGCTTTTCATACAACTCATCGATGTTCATCGAAGATTCTCGTCTGGAACCGCGGGATATCACACATAATCACGTCATCCTATTTTATTGCCTATAATGGCTTGCTTGCTCAGCAGGGATTGTGGAAGGAAGAACAGTTATGCTGTATTTCTGAAGCACCATCTACATCTGTACAGTAAATCATTTCAAGGCGAGGTCATGCTCTTTTTTCAGTATTTGTGTACAGTGTAACTTAATTCGGTCATGTTATTTATATAGTATCAAAGGAACAAACAATAACATTTGTGCATAATGAACAGTTTGATGTGATCTGTATATATTATTGCTGTTAGGCTGAATAAAATAAGTTTCTAGTTTCGCAGGCACTGCCATGTCTTTTTTTTTAGCGCTACTTAGCGCTTTTTATCGTTCGCAAGAATTTTTGGGGTTCTTTTTGTTCATTATACCCCCCGACACGTAGTGTAGGGGGCGTATACTGGTTTCAGCTTGTCCGTCTGTCCGTCCGTCCGTCCGTCCGTCCGTCCGTCCGTCTGTCAGTACCGTCCGTCCGTCCGTACGGATGTCCGTACGTCCGTCCGTAACATTTCGTTTCCGGAGCATAACTTGACAACCGCCAGTTGGATTCCTCTCAAATTTGGTATGCAGCTACCATACCATGAGACCTTGCTTGGGATTGCGTTTGGCGCATGTGCGTCTACAGGTGGCGCCACCTAGGGTCATTCCGTAACATTTCGTTTCCGGAGCATAACTTGACAACCGCTACTTGGATTCCTCTCAAATTTGGTATGTAGCTACCTTACCATGAGACCTCGCTTGGGATTGCGTTTGGCGCATGTGCGTCTACAGGTGGCGCCACCTATGGTCAAAAGTTTCTCATGTCAGTCCGTAACATTTCGTTTCCGGAGCATAACTTGACAACCGCTACTTGGATTCCTTTCAAATTTGGTATGCAGCTGCCATACCATGAGACCTCGCTTGGGATTGCGTTTGGCGCATGTGCGTCTACAGGTGGCGCCACCTAGGGTCAAAAGTTTCTCATGTCAGTCCGTAACATTTCGTTTCCGGAGCATAACTTGACAACCGCTACTTGGATTCCTCTCAAATTTGGTATGTAGCTACCTTACCATGAGACCTCGCTTGGGATTGCGTTTGGCGCATGTGCATCTACAGGTGGCGCCACCTAGGGTCAAAACTTTTTCTTGTCGGTCCGTAACATTTCGTTTCCGGAGCATAACTTGACAACAGCTAATTGGATTCCTCTCAGATTTGGTATGTAGCTACCTTACCATGAGACCTTGCTTGGGATTGCGTTTGGCGCATGTGCGTCTACAGGTGGCGCCACCTATGGGCAGAATTTTCTCAGTTGGTCCGTAACATTCCATTTCTGGAGCATAAATTGACAACGGCTGATTAGATTCTTCTCAAATTTTGTATGTAGCTGCCATACCATGAGACCTAGCTCAGGATGTTGCATATGCGTCTACAGGTAGTAAGTTTAATATTTCACTTCCCATTTACTTCCTTTTCCTCTTCAATATGGTTATCCAGATGACAGTAATTCGCCTATCTGTTGCAACAGCCCATTTCAAGTCTACACGGTTCTAGTGGTAACAACAGTTAGGTAAACCACAATATGCCTGCATAACCCCATTCTCAACAATCATTATTAACATCAATTTTCTGAACAATCCATTAAACTCATCTGAGTATCGTCACGACACATGCATAGACAATCTGTTAACCGCACTCCAACCGAGCGAGGTCTCATTGTCAACTAGTTACATACTGTGCCGCCACTCATAACATGTATACTTATATTCCTCTACAAATACTCGTCAATTCCTATCAAATGTGCATCCGGGGGGTATCTTGTAAGCATGCTTACTGATGATTTCCACTGCCACAATCCCATTCAGCTTACTCGTGAAACGTTAACCACCCCCATGTATCTATGCCCTTACGGGGGGTATCTTGTAAGCAGCCTTACTGATCATTTTGATCAAATGTGTGCATCCCTCAGACTATGCTCTAGTTTTTACACATTTCTCTCTCTCACAGTTTTACCAGAATTATGTTCTTGAACATGGAGTCAAAGGGTTGTTTGATGTCTTGTTTGCAGGAAATAGTATTGTTGAGTTTATAAGTAACTGGGAGAACATGGTTGGTTTCATGTAAATTGTATTGAACTACTGCATCAGCGTGCCAGAAAAGATGCATATATTTGGTTTGTGCGAAAGAAAAAAAAACCTCCCTCGTTATTCTTTTCTTCAAAAAGTGGCTTGTGTAACTAGAGAGTAATTCTATTCAGCCTTGTCTTCAGAGAGTTTTAGCAGAGTACATGTATATGTATAAGGTGGTTGTATATCCTATAACTTATGTTGTACAAGATTAATGCTGCAGTCATGTCTAACTCGTGTCTTTCAATGTATCTCTTGTCCTCTGGCATGTCTGGAAATAACTACTGAAAATTCTCCTTTCAATCATAAGGTCATACCCTGACTTGAGTGCTGTAAAAGTGTCTATACCAGAACCTGCTTGTGCCTATTGATCCTATTATATATGCAGACATATATTTTCAGCCAGACACTAATATGGACTGAAACATTGCCATGCTCAATGCTTGCATTTGACACTCGTACACTTCCATCTGAATTCTGCTGAGAGGCACATACACCATATTTCTCATATGTCTTACTAAGATATGCCAATGGCCTTAACATATTTTAACTAGCTTTAATTAAACTGTAAGTACCTGTACCTAATGCCATTTCATGCTACATATGTAAACCCCAAAGTACCCATGTTTGAAGATCTGAGACTTCAGTAATCACTTCAACCCTGTACAACCACTCCTAAAACCATTAACCGTGTTTGTACAACCACACTTGAAAACAACCATTTTCCTGTACAACCACACGTAAAGGGGAGTGGAATATTCCCTATTGGTTAAAATTCCTTGAGTGGCAGCCAATCACAGCTGTCAGATTCTGTCCGGTGTCCAACTTCTTTTGTTTAAGAAAGATGCGATACTGTTATCTGCTCTCACTCCCTGAGCTTGGATGTATTGTTTCTGTGCAAACACACTTAACCGTAAACTTGCAGGTATTGTTTATGTGATGCCACACTTAACTATTAACTTATGATATTGTTTCTGTACAACAACTTAACCAGTACTTGCCATTATTGTTTCTGTGCAACCAAACTTAAAACCATTAACTTACATGTATTGTTTCTGTGTAACCACATGAACAGTAACTTGGATATATTGGATCTAGTTTTCCATACAACCCGACTTAATGATTAGTGCCAGTATTGCAATTACATGTACACTTAACCAAATAACATGTTTCTATACAACGACTATGAACTATAATCTATTACCTCACACTACATGTTTTAACCACGCTTAGAAAATAACTTGCCAGTATTTTTTTCTGTGCAAACACGTTCTTCATGCTGTATGTAAGCGTGCAGCTTTTGTGTGCATGGCTCTCGGCCAATCAGCATCATCCGTTTATAATGGAGCCGAGATGGCTTAGGATTTCACAGCTAAAGAAGACTCAGTGCTCTTGTCAAATAGTCGAGTATCTAATGTATTCATTCTTCTGTAAAATATTCTTGGTGCATTCTCCATCTATCTAGTATGTAGATACACGCTTCTCATGTCGACCAGAAATCGATAGACTGAATGCGCATGCGCACGCCGAATTTTGACCCGTGTGCAGTCAGAGGGGGTTAGACTGACAGTTTAGAAGGTTCAAACTCTGACAATGGATTTCTGTAGTAAAAGGCTTTGTTTATATCTGAGAGGCTTTACAAGAGAAAGTGTGTGTGCACATTAGTGAATCTTATTCAATGCATCAATGTTGGCTTGTTACATTGTACTTACAGTAAGTAATACAGGTATACATTAATTATCTGACAGGAAAATTTGAGGAAGTTCTCCATTTGCATTACTATGGCAGTATGTGAGGCATTTATTGAGGCATTTAAAGTTTAAATAGTTCTACTTCAGTGTGGAGAGGTTTTGTCTCCTTACAAAATTGCTGTCATTTAATTATAAGGTCGAATATTCAGCATTTACCTTAATATATTATTGGGACTACATCTGATATTATTATATGGTTCTCATCTCGAGGAGTCAAAGTTCAACCAGTTAGTAGTAATAGTGCATTGTGGGATACATTTAGTTTGAACGACTCTCTATACATTGTATGTCCTTCATCTGGAATGTTAATAACACAAAGGTGAGTTAGTATGGTAAGGTCTCCAATAATTCAGTCACTTATAAACACACTTTAGAAGCTGTTTCCAGAAATATTCTGGCAGTGTTCAGCTGCGAATGATAAAAACTGTTCTCAATTCAGCTGCTCTAAAACTTGTTTGCAAAAGAATATGTCCTTCAGTCTAAGTTCTTTATAAAATATAGTTAAATTTGTAGACCTCACTGTACACTGAATAGAAAAACCCCACTCACATTATGATTTCTGGTTGCAATTGTAAGTTTGATTTATATTATAACTCTTATACATCTTTCTATATTTATATGGAGTTTAGCAAACAACTTTTGATGAGGGAGATAATCTTGTACATGTAATACGTGTATAATCCAGCAAATTTCCTTCAGAAAAAATTACTTATGTGTGAGTGGAATTGAAGAGAAGTATTTTGTAAAAAATTAGCACCTTTGTATAGTTTGTGCATCTCAGTTTTGAGTTGTTTGTACAATGCAATCAGGGCCCTTCATGCAGGTGTGGTTTTGGCTCCCATGAGATGTGGTCGAGTGAAGTTGTGGCCCCCAAGAGGTGCAGTTTAGAGTGTCAAAATGAAATACAAGTGTTTTTAAATAACAGCAACTTTAAGTGCCTCAGTGCACTTGTGTTTTTGTGAAAACAGCACTTTTTCTCTCTGTAAACACCTGAAGCCAACCCAGAACCAAAAACATTTTTGGGCAAGAATTACCTATATTTACAAGACAAATAATTTGAGATAAAGTTTATCAGGGTTTTGGACAGGCTTCATATGTTTACAGAAGGATAAAGGTGCTGTTGTCACCTAAAAATAGATGATTTTGCACAAATACACCACTTCAGAGATACTGTTATTCAAAAACCCTAAGACCCTAAGGTCCTGGAAAATACTCTCACCATACGACAGGATAATATACTTTAAGCCAACTGAAAACTTTCTTTCGTACAAAATTTCATTTTGACGCTCCAAACCACACCTCATGAAGGTCAAAACCTCACTGAAACATGCCATCTCCTTTGTGTTTCCTAATACCCTCAAAACAGCTACTTTAAATTATTTGCTGTTCCATGTGCATGTGAAATATAGAAGATAAAATCAGATTCTACTTGTTAATTAATATCAGTAATATACCAAGAGTGAACAAAGAGAATAATTCATTCACAGAAATTACGGAATTAAATGGAGTGTTTCTTTTTGTTTTGCTCAAACTGGGTCGATATCCTCTCAGTATATTGTATATTCTGACTCACTTGTACATGTAGCCCTAGACTCTGGCTTCATACCATTAGGTAAGTCTGCCATCTTGCCATCACTGAGTGGCTACCATGGTCTTCTGTGGATTTGAAAATATTTTTGTTTGAAGAAAATCCACTGCCGATTCCACAGTAATGTGATATCAGAGTCTGGATTCGAGTGTAGAAACTTGAGGATGTTAAGCACCTACCTGTAGTTTTCTAAAACTTTTGTGCACATGCCCTATAAGCCACATTGTAATCCCAGAAGTAACGCATATTATTTCGTCTGAGCTCCGGTTCAACAGTTAGAGAAATTTGCACAAAAAATTATTAGAATAATTTTAGCGCAAGTAAGTGTCCGGAGATGGCAGCGTTGCTGGCTCTCGTGAAAAAACGCATGTGCGTGAACCTGCCCTTCAGTCTCGCGCCTGACATGAATATGCGGTAACATGCAATATTTTTGGGATTATGATGTGGCTCATTGATGTGACCAGGCTGGGGTAGTCACCCAGCCAACCATTTAGATGAATCATCAGTATTAATGATGTCAGACTTTCCTAGTGCTGTGATCTCCATAAATCTAGGGCTACATACGACTAAAATGTACAGTTTATTGGAAGATGTAAAAAAAATGTAAGGAAAAAAGATATATTTCTAAGTTGCATTCTCCATATATATATTTTTGTACTTTTGTGAATATGTTGTTTTCTTTTTGTGGACATGTTTTGTCAGAAATGTTTGCCGTTAAATGTGAATTTGTTAATTTGTCAGTTTTGGGAAATCTATTTGCTTATTGTTTACAGGTGAACAAGGATGCGAGTGTTACATGTAGTGTTCAATTGAATAGTTTTACAGATACACTAGCATTTTGTGGGAAGTTCTGCACTACCCAAATAGGTCTATTTTCTAGGAATTACATATTATATCTAGTCTAATATGTCTGAGCTCATGGTTACATGTATCTAATTGTTACTTTGTCTGGCATCTGCGGCGATTTATAATACTACTGTGACAATGCAGTATTGTTGTGGGTCTGGTCATTAAGTCTGTGACAATCGTCATATTTTTAATATTTCATATACGGCCATAGACAAGGTCATATAATGTGATAGCTATGGATATCAAGAGAGTTGAAGCTATGGATTTTTGGGCTATAAAGGGTTGCGGAATGTTACAGGATTTTAGGTATATCAATAGACGTATGCACCTCTATCTATTAACTTCAGTTCTTTGCATGATATCTCTAAGACACGGTTTGTCACCATTGGTATCTTAATTTTGGAAGGGGAAAACAGGTTGATTTTATGGTCAAAGGCCAGGATCACCAAAATTATGCATATATATGGAAGTCGGTACTCGCATTCAGTTCATCTCTTCGCCATGATAGATCACTGATGGTTAGATGTGTATTGAAGCCCCATGAGCTCTTGTTGACATATACATGCATTTTGATAAGTTGTGAACCTGAGTTATTGTTACAATCTGTGTGTGCCTCTTGTTGTTCATTAATATAACTTATTTTTTGCAAATTTTTATTTAAACCAATGGTTTTCATTAGTCAATTAAAATGAAGCGGAGTTGATAGTTGACAAGAAAATCTCAGAATTTTGTGAATAAGCCAGTTTTACGACAGAGATTGACCAGTTTGTAGCAACTATTGTCCGAACAATAAAGCAGTCAATGAAAATCGATGGGCCATATCTTTAGTATAGATTTTTCGTGTGGTCCTATTTTATAATAATTATATGTGCCCAGTTAAGTGTTTTCTTGTTTTTCTATTAGAGAAGCAGAGGAAGTAGTCTATGGGTCAGACTCTTTCTTTGACCGTCTCGATCATGCCTTCTATAGTGATAGTGCATGAAACCAGCACAAAAGTCACTCATCTGAAATAATCTTTTGTTCTCTTAATTTTGAATGCCTAATGGGGCTGGTAGTTTTCCACTGTAAATTTTCAAAGTCTCTGTAATGAACCTTTACGCTTCAAAGCTTTCACACCAGGTCTGTAATTTGCCCAATACTTCTACAGCTAGCTTACTTTGTTTGGTGTTAAGCAAAACTCTGTTGATTTGTTACACATGGATGTTCTGTACTGTTGCATATACAGGGTTTATTAATTTGATTAATTTTTCTTGGTTAATATTATTAAGTGGTCTTGTTTATGGGGGAGTATGAAGCTCGGTGAATCATTGCCTGCTCAACAGATTACTTAAATTTCTGTCTTAATTTTACAGTAATTATGTGCTAGGATAAATATTTCCATATATTACATTTAGATCACTGGGAAAACACATTTCTGGTTAACTTAAGTTGTAAATATGGGGGAGGCTAAAGATTTGGAAAAAATAAAATGCTGTACAAACATCAAATGTTTCTTTGTGCAAGTTTCTTTATATGATCTCCAAAGGAAGTTGTAGTATCACTCACCTCAAAAGCCATTTGGCTATTTGAGTATTTTGTATGGTTTTGTACTTAGAGGATGTTCATCCCACATTCCAAATACCTGTCAAACTCTCTACCCCATAACCCAATTTTGACTAGTAAATAGAAAATATGCCTGTGAATGTAATTTTTTGGTATAATTGTTTACCTCTACCGTAGAGACGGATTTTATTCGGAAATAACTCTCCAGTGTTTAATTTTCATAACAGATTATCTATTGAAAGCCCTGAAAACAATCCGGTCTTCTAGATTTGAAAGGAATAATAATCACTTTCTCCAGGAGTCTTTGAAAGGTAAATGGTGTGTTAACTAGACCAAATGGTTTGAGTGGCTTCACTCAAAGAGAAATTGAAACGCATCTGATCTGCCAGGATGATGATAGCAAACAATGTACTCTAATGCCCATATAAACTGGCTATCGCTGTATGGAAGTTGGATTCAAAGTTTCGCCTCACATCATGTCAGCAATTAGTCCTTGATTGATACTATCCAGTAGAGAGAAAATTACCTTGCAGATATACTACAAACTTGCATTGGTTGGTTATGGAATCTGTTTACCTGTTCATACAAGATTCTTGGTACACGTTTATCAATAAATGGACTACCTGTATGACAGAACTTCCCTATTTAAACCACATGCCTGAATCCCAACATTTGAGGATTTTTGGCTCCATTTGGTTATTTTTTCCTTTACCAATTTTCTGGGTGAACAAAATACAAAAATTGCTTAAAAGCAATGATGGGAAATGATGAAATTGAGTGAGTGAATAGGATTTAATGCCGCTTTTGACATTATTTCAGTCATATCACAACGAACCAACTAAGCACCACCCAGCCAAGTTGCGTTCCTGCTACTTCGAAGAAGAAATCTTTGAAGCAGCATGGAACCAGATGCCCTATATACACCCTATAAAACACGGAGGACAGCACACAAGACACAGACAGGGCGCTTACATGGTGCAATAAAGACAAGTGATATTACAGTGCTAGACATCACATATTCCAGTTCCTGTTGCTTTTCAGCAAAATGCATTGGATGCAGAATGCGGGCTCGAACCCAAAAGAATGACAAAAATAGCCCATCTTTGGGTTCAAACGCAACATCTATCCTACTGAGCTAAACACAGAAAACAAACTGCTGCCAACAAGGTGACATTTTTAGTTCCATTTTTTAGGGATCAAGGTAAGTCGGAACCCCAAATTATTGATGGTAATAATGTATGAAATTGAGAGAAGGATAAGACATACAGATTTATACTTGAGAGTATATTGTTTTCACAACATCTTTCGAAAGGACCGATGCTTGGGGGAAAGGAGCCATGGCTCTTCGGTGATGGATCTCACCAACTGATAGCAAATATGACTTTAGTGTATGAAGTCATCGGCACTATATTTCGAAACTTGTGTACAGCCCCCAGTCCCTTAAACTAGGACTGGGGGCTGGTTGACAATAAGAATATCCTGGTTTTGACTGGCCCAGGTTGGACTGGAATATCCCCACACAACCCATTTCTGACATCTGTTATTTTTTTCAAGTACCTGTTAACACAAAGATCTATCGTTTTCTAGAGTGTAATCACCCCGACCACATTTCATTATACATCGTAACTAAGCTTAGCAGTCGAAAACTGATGTGATTGAGCACGCAAATGATTAGACCTGTTGCCGACATCTTTTTTGCAAGTGCCGGTCAAACACAAGGACTTGTTTAATGTATAGCAGTAACGCCCCGGTTGTAACTTCATTTTAACACCATGGAGATCTAGACAGTTCATGGATTAGCTGATGCTTCTGAAGAGGTAGGCAAGATGTAGGTAGGCACAGATGCTTCGAACTTGTCTACACAACTACTCGGCAAATGATCAATATTTAATTAATTTCTTATATTAGAGAGTCGAGAAATCCCATGTGGATACATGTCTGTACGGTATGTGACCTTTAGCATCAAGCTCTTCCGTAAGACATTTTGAGTTTTTCAATATCCACATACATTCAACGCCAGAGTTCTTAGAAATATCTATCTTTGCCACAACTGTAACATACTCTGCCCTCGTGTCCACATAGTCTTCTTTACTCACCACAACCCTCACTCTAATTGCTCGTCCTTGCTGAAGAAGATGGCCTTCTGCTTTTCTGTCTTCGCTAGGGCTTGTTTCACAGATCTGCACTGTATATCCCGTTTGATATCTCGATCTATTGCATTTTCAAGAGATGCGGCTCATCTCTGTCTGATCACCCTGATCTTAGAGAGGGCCAATAAGCCATGAGACTTAAGTCTTTGATTGTATTTTGATTTCTTATCCATTTCTCTGCAGTTCTGTCTGAGCTGTACCTCCATTGCCTGCGGTCAGTGTTTGCATATCGTCCCGATTTTGTCTGTCCAGTCTGTCTTTCTTCCTTTCCTTAGGTCGGCTCAGGTGATGCGGAATCTGCTTTTTGGAATCAAGTTTGTGAGAAGTTCCAACAGTTTCTTTGAATATCAGGTATCATTATGGGTTCAGAAAATACAAACGAGATCCAGTTTTCGAACGTTCAGACAAAACGTGTTTCCTATCAGCTTACAACATTTGTATCCAATTATTTTTAGGATGACACTTTCTCAGTAAAGCACAAATACTAGTGCTGGATGGGTCGGTCCCGTGCGAGACTCGAACCCGCGTCCTCAGAGTTTGGCACCAAATCGCCAGCAGTAACTGCAAGTATAGCCTAGACCTCTCGGCCACCTCAGCTTCCAAAAAGAAGAAGTTCGGAGATCGGAGTCTAGACTACGTACATTTACTACCCGCTGATAGACATATAATGGCTTACAACATGCTCGAGCCATAGGTGAGTGTTCTACATTAAAGGTGTAAGAATTAACTGCATTTACAGGGGAATTGGTTACCAAAGATGGAGCTCTGTTTTGATTGGCACCACTGGGAATGGAAATAAGGAATTTTAATTATGGACATGGAAATTCTCTAAGAACAGCTGTTGGGTTCTTAATCTAGGAAAGGACTGCGAGAATTGCAAGGAATAATCATATCGAATATGCGTGCTAATCTTTCCTACATTTTTTTCATTGCAAAAAATAAACATTATCGACAACATGCAGTAGATCTCCAAACATTCTCTTGATAACTTGGGCCAACATTGGGGCACTGTAGGACCAATGTTGAGCCAACCGTTAGATCATGAACAAAAACTGGGCTTCCAACGTTAGAGCTGACATTGAACCATCTTTGGTACAATGGATGTTGACTCTCTCTCTCTGAATAGCCATCTCCTCAGCGTAGAGTCAACATGGTCAAGTAGACCATTTGTTAAATATCTTGGTTAGGTAGTCTCTGAGTACCCAAACTTGTGATATCGGGCATTTTTGGTGGACAAAAATATCACTAACTTTTTCTCCGCCACTTCCCACATCTTGTACAAGTGGCTGCTAATCATGAGGTGGTCCTGTGTAGAGCTCCCCCATTTCATGTTCGTGTGTCCTGCACCTTCCGTAGTATAATTTAAGCATCGTACCTAAGGGGTCGAAGACTGACGCGATTGATCTTTCGAAAGTCCACACACTACCTATTTCTGTCATCTTTTTTCCAAGTACCGGTTAACACAAAGACATATCCTTTTCTAGAGTATAACGTATTCAATCATACTTCATTATACATCGTAACTAACCTATTGCTGACATATTGTTTCAAGTATTGGTTACCACAAGGAGATGTCGTTTTCCCGAGTATAATGTATCTCAGTCACGCATCGGTTGTAACTTTTCATTTGGACACCATGGCGATCTACAGTTTCACCGATTACCAGCCATATACTTCTGGAGAGGTAGACTGCAGATGCTTTGGACTAGGCTACAGGACTGCATTCGGCAATAGATGGAAATAGTATAGCTTATTCGGTAAAATTGTCCTTGATGTACTTTTAACGGCATGGCGCTTCGGTGAGGCAGCAGTACAAAAGACTTGTGGCATGTAGGCACACCGTTTTGATATGACTGACAGCACTGTGGTGACCTGTGGTAGAGCGCTCGCCTATGGTTGGCGCTAGTGAACAAAATTTCACAAATAGCCCTCGGGCTAATTCGATTTAATCCTAGGGTTAATTCGATTTAATCCTAGCACTAAATCGACCAATCGTAATACATTTCCTAAACCCCGGATTACATTCATTTAGCTCTGGGACTGAACGATTTAGCCCTCGGGCTTGAATATTTAACCCCTCAGACTGACTGAATTAATCTTGGATAGGATTATTTAACCCGCGGACTAAAAGCATTTAATCCTAGGTCTAATTCGATTCAGTTAAGGCTAAATTGACCAATTGTGATACATTTCCTAAACCTCGGGTTGTATATATTTAGCTCTCGGACTGAACGATTTAGCCCTCGGGCTTGAATATTTATCCCTCGGAGTGATTGAATCAATCCTCGGACTGAATGATTTAACCCGCGGACTAGATGATTTAGTCCGAGGGCTGGATTATTTAGCCCGAGGGCTAGATTGTACAATCAATTGTGCGTTTCTAGACCGCATATTAATCAAGAGCAAGATTAGAAGATGGCCACGTGGTATAAAGTTGGGGCGTTTGTTCATTTTGATCCTTGCATATTTGTTCGGCTGTCAGTCTCAGACCCCAAATGACTGCCCGTTGTCAAGTAATAACACTTTGACATGATAACAGTAAAGTATAAACACATACTGAATTTATGGGTTAAATCCTGTTTGTGTTTGCTTTGCATTGAGAGCAGCTGGATAAGCTATCATCGGTTTTACGACGGTAATCTGCTCCCTTATAGGCTTTAATGTACCAGGCCTGGTAGTTATACAGCACTACATGTACACAAACATTTTTGATAGCGTGGTCAAACCAATTCTTTTATATAATTCCGAAATTTGGGCTGTTGAGATATTCATGAATGTTCCCCAATTGAAAGCGTTCATACCAAGTTTTGCAAGTTTACTCTTGGGGTGAACACAAAGGCATGTAAATCTGCTGTACGGGCAGAATTGGGCAGAATTCCCATGGCACTACAAGCCAAGATTAACGGGAATACTGGTGTAGGCTTGTTAGCGTCAAGTTGATCTACAAGTGTCAAACAATACAGCCGAAAAAAAAACAAGACAAAACAAGAAATATGAAATGAAAAATTAATATTAAGAAGGACTTGGTTAATATTTTCACCGCAGTATGGGGAAAATAGTGGTCCAGCATAATTGTTTGACACTTGTAGATCGATTTGACGCTGAATTCGGAGTTCTTGGAATTAACTGGGTCAATCCCGATTGACATTTCCAGACTAAAATTACGGACATTTTTTTCTTCTTCTTTCAAAAACTTTGTCGTGTAGAGATTGACAAGTGGGTGAATTTTCATGACCTTTCTCCAAGCCATTGGGGAGAAATCGCTAAAAGACTGACACGGGGTAGCGAAAATTTGATTAATAAATAAATAAATCGAGTATAAATCCTCATTAAGGAACAAGAAGATTTACCACCCCAACAGTGAATGTTTCAAACCAAAAGTGCTAGTATAGATATGCTTTGCACCAGTTACATAAGTCTTAGAAGACAACAATTTTTATTTCTCAAATTATCGGACAACACGTTCTCAATAGATATTTGGTTGAGACACACCATGGCGCATTCCCACAAATACATGTTTGTCCAGCCCTACATATACGGCCGTAGTCTTGTTCACCGAAAAAAGCCTGTGTACAGATGTACTGAATTATTTGTTGTCACCGACCTCCTAAACATGCACTTGGTTGGTCCGTGCAATATGCGGTCTAGAAACGCACAATTGATTGGACAATCCAGCCCCCGTGCTAAATCATCTAGTCCGCGGGGTAAATCATCTAGTCCGCGGGTTAAATCATTCAGTCCAAGGATTGAATCAATCACTTCGGAGGTTAAATATTCAAGCCCGAGGGCTACATCGTTTAGTACGAGAGCTAAATGTATATAACCCGAGTTTTAGGAAATGCATTATAATTGGCCAATTTAGCCCTAAGTGAATCGAATTAGACCTAGGGTTAAGTACATTTAATCCGCGGGCTAAATCATCTAGTCCGCGGGTTAAATCATCTAGTCCGCGGGTTAAATCATTCAGTCCAGGACTGGATCAAATCAACCCGAGGGCTAAATCATTTAGTCCGAGAACTAAATGAATATAATCCGGGGTTTAGAAAATGTATTACAATTGGTCGATTTAGCCCTAGGATTAAATCGAATTAACCCGAGGGCTATTTTGTCTACTAGCGCCAACCATACTCGCCTTGTACACGGCTACACTGTAAACAGTGGATAATAAGCTTCGTGCCATCGCTGATATATGATGGAGTGTCCAAGTCAAATCAAACCAAACCATGCAGATTCAGATTCAGATTCGTTTATTGGCGCAAACACAAATCACATTGGTTAAGGCCAGTAACAGTATACATGAACAAGTGTATGATTTTACATGGCTCAACAGAGGCTCGAATTGTTTTCAATTATTTCAAAACTGGTACATGTCAATCTGCCTGTACAGAATATCAACTCATATTACGCATATAATACAGCTAAGGCGCACAGCATATGGATACGGTCTGCAACGTAGCGTATAGCAAAGGGCAGGTCGCAGGTTTGATCCCGGGCCGAGTCATCTTCCTCGCTTGTCGCTCAGTCGTAGAAGGATAGGTCAAGGACTTGTTGGCCGATGACAGGATAATGTGACTAGGTCGTCGTAATATGACCGAAAAGCGACGTTAAAATCCTACTCACTGACCGATACGACTGAAAAATTGCTGAAAATGTTATACACTCACTCGCTCCTAAAATATTATATTTTCAACAATATTTTGTTCTGATGGTATAAAGCCAGTATCATGAGAAACCGTCATTCGAGCTGTCAGGCTCTCTATCACACGCTCTGGGTTGCACAATGCTGACTTGCACAATGCACAATATTTTGCAGTCGCGTGCTACTCGGTGGTTGAAGCCTATGGTACTGTCAACTTTGGAGTTCACATTTCTGCCATATGTGATAATGATATAATGCTAGATCATGAGAACACCCCACCTGTATGAGATATATTATCAGCCGATATATCAGCATACGAAGAAACAAAATTGCGCAGGGAATTATGGTACACTCTTGGACCGAGTAAGATCTTCAATCCATTCACATAGAGCAGTGACGCGCCTTTACGCAGTAATTTGAGGTGAGAAATTCCGTATTAGTTCGAAAGCTGACTGGGCTCCATGATAATGAGCTTAGAGGGTGTTTCAGAGAAATCCAGTCTCGCGGCTTTTTAATTTCAAGTACCGGTAATCATTCTTAACCATATGGTTGTATCATGAACGCGTCCACCCACGAGTCTGGGATATTTTTCCTAGCTTCACAAACTAATGAATGATTTCATGTCCTTCCATCAAACAAAATCGTCTGTAGATGTTGTAGTTCTTTGTGTGTGTATTTGTATTATCAAGAGTTACGGTCTACAATTACAAATACGATTTGTGTTTAGTCAAAACACCTGGTTTCAGAGTAGCTCAGGCATTACCAACTATCTTGCAGGCTTAAGCGGAATTAGATACGCTAGCTCGAGAGCTGTGATGACAGATCAGCTCAAAGCAATAACTCATCTGATGTTAATGACCTATTTCGTATAACAGCATTAGCACCAAATTAACCAAAAAAAACAATCATAGTATACAAAAAGATAGGCTGGTTCCCGGCAAAAGAGAAGCGGTCAACAGTTTTCAATGATGCCAGCAAGATATCATGATGTTCCAAAAATATCAAATCCATTTCGCTGATCAGTATACTTAATCCATATGATAGTCTTTTACTGTCGTTATCTAAAGAATGATGTATATCAGTCACGCTTTGATTGTGACCGTTCGTAGATCTTCAGGATCTTGAAGCAAATGGGAGTAGTAGGGTCTACCATTTTACATTACCGTTTTCCAGGGAAATAACTCTGTTTTGTGGAGGTCACGTGGAGGGGGCGCCACCAGGTCAATAGACCAAAAACTACCTCCAGCACAGAAGAGTTCCAATCTAGGGGGAGGTAACTCCGGGTCACTACAGTTCCGGCAAAGGGCCCCTGGGCATGTATTCTTCCGCGGTGATGCGGTCTGGTGGTGATGCGGTCGCTGGAAAAAGCTTCCGCGGAGAAAAAGTAGTCCCCAGACTTCAAATACGCTGCATGGTCCGATTGGGTCGAGTGAGGTATCAAAGTGAAGCATTCGTGAAGGGGCATCCAGTCATGGGTGGATGCATGTAAAATTAGGATTTTTCCCGAAACTATAAAAAGCGGAACACGGACTTTACCCCTAAAATAGGGGAAAACCCCTATCAACTCTAGTCAAAAGGGCTAATATCGGTCCCCGGGCTTATTGGGGCCTGCCTATCAAGTCAATGGGGTGGGTGCATGTAAAATTAGGATTTTTTCCCGAAACTATAAAAAGCGGAATACGGACTTTACCCCTAAAATAGGGGGAAAACCCCTATCAACCCTAGCCAAAAGGGCTAATATCGGTCCCCGGACTTATTGGGACCTGCCTATCAAGTCAATGGGGTGGGTGCATGTAAAATTAGGATTTTCCCCCGAAACTATAAAAAGCGGAACACGGACTTTACCCCTACAATAGGGGTCTATATTATACAATATAAGGGAAAATGCCTGTATGGGGTATGGGGATGGTCATTTTTTTTCGTGGGCTTTACTATGGCCTGTGGGGTCGCGTTTTTCTCGTCTCGCCAAGAAAATGACAATGGGAAGGGTCCCGGAGCGAATCGGTGAAATTTTTGGCAAAAGTCACCGAGGTCTGTATATAGGCCCATAGGCTGGCCATGGGGGGTATAGGTCCAACCTGGGAAATTCACACACGTTCATTGTGATATGGGCTGTTTGGATTTGTTTTTCACGTCTCGTCATTTAGAACACGATGGGAAGGGTCCCGGAGCGCAACGGTGAAATTTTTGGAAAAAGTCACCGAGGCCTGGGTAGGCCCATAGGCCTATACTGCATGGCTATGGGTGTATAGGTCCATACGGGGTGGACGTTTTGGGATCTAGGTGGGCCACTAATGGCCCGATGGGGTCGAGTGAGGTATCAATGTGAAGCCTGTGTGAGGGGGCAACCGATGGGATGGATGTGGGGTAGGAATATCGTCATTCTGCGCATGCGCAATAGACAAAGTGTATGGAAATAGACGTTTTGGGATCTAGGGAGCCACTAGTGGGCCGATTGGATCGAGTGAGGTATCAATGTGAAGCCTATGTGAGGGGGCATCTGATGGGGTGAGTGCGGGGTTGAAATATCGTCACTCTGCGCATGCGCAGTGGACAAAGGGTATGGAAATAGACGTTTTGGGATCTAGGTGGGCCACTAGTGGGCCGATGGGATCGAGTGAGGTATCCATGTGAAGCCTATGTGAGGGGGCTAGACTAGGGTGTTTCCATTCTGCTGCGCAGGTCACGTGGGTTGTGACGTCACTTCCGGGTTTCACCTCCAAACCCAGAAGAGTTCCAATGTTCTCTTAGACGTCCGGATGTTCAACCTCCGGGGTTTTTCCCGGCCCGGCCCGGCCCGGCCCGGCCCGGCCCGGCCCGTCCCGGCCGCAGGGCGCGCGCGCGGGTTCTCCGGCCGCACGCGCGCGCGCGCGTCATCACCGGCAGTGCGCGGATGAATGTCGGGTCAAAAGGTCAAAGGTCACATCCAGGTCAAAAGGTCCAAGGTCTTCCTTTCGGCAAGGTTCGGAGACAATGTTGCGGCATCGATATACAGAGCTTGAACCCCAAAAGGGGATTGTAAATTAACCTGGGAAGGATGGGCAGTTCCATTTGGACCAATCAGCGGTCGAGAAAAAGAGCCAATGAGCGATCGATAAAAGAACCAATGGATGGGTACTAGAATTTCGCTCACGTCTGCGCCTACATCCGGGTACTGGGATGCTTTCGCCTACGTCCGCGCCTACATCCGGGTTCTTGTACACCCGGGTAATGTTTTCTGGACATGGATGGGTTACCTTTGGCTCCATTCTAGGCCACTGATTAGCTAATACGGTGTTCAAAGCCAGTTTCATGCATTATGCTCATATAGAAAACACACAAGACAGGATTTTTTGGTGAGATCTCATTTTTTTATTCAGTAACAACAACAACGTGAGAACAACCACGTGAAAACTGAAGCCCAGAACAGGGGGCTTGTACATTGAAAGAACTGAAGCCCAGAACAGGGGGCTTGTAAGCTTAAGCCCAGAACAGCGGGCGTGTGTACATTGAAAGAACTTAAGCCCAGAACGGGGCTTGTACATTGAAATGATGGGCGGCCCAGTCATATACGAGTACATCGCGGTCCTCGGCCTTGGGGTACTCGTCAAACATCTGTACGATGGTAGATAAGGGTCTTCCCCGGCATCGATGATACAGGTAAAACAAGCAATATTGTCCGCACACGCTACTGGCCAGGCTTTGCAACGTTTGACTGTTCCAACACCACGTCTCTGTGCCTTGATCCATGAAGTCTGTTAAATCAGGATGGAGGGGTGGCAGGCCGTACGGGTCAAAATATTCGCCCTGCTGTTCTGTCAAGTACACGGCCACCCAATGTTCACCGGGCCGATCCATCAGGTCCGTGTTGAGAACGTATGCAGCAGGATACACACGGTCTAATGGGAACACATCTCGAGCGAACACCCCTTGAAAGACCATACGTGTCTCTGGGTCATTCTCCAGCAC
Organism: Hanleya hanleyi; assembly: GCA_036873755.1. Lineage (NCBI taxonomy): Eukaryota > Metazoa > Mollusca > Polyplacophora > Lepidopleurida > Hanleyidae > Hanleya > Hanleya hanleyi. The sequence continues at coordinate 35,096 of JAVTVY010001257.1, forward strand.
GGTGGTTATCTGGTCTGTATCCATGTTAGGTGGAGAAGTCACACA
>JAVTVY010001258.1:0-35455 GCA_036873755.1 Hanleya hanleyi
AGAATGAGGATAGAGAGGCTGTGTTCCGAAAGAGGATCATTCAAAATAGCTATGTGCCAAATTTCATGAAAGTGCACAATAAAAACTGCACAACTATGATGTATTGTTCGCCTACAGGGGTGTCTAACTCATTAAATACAAAATACTGATTTCTGTATTATGAAACCGGTTGTGCATAAAGTCAGTTTTGAGTATTATCAATGAGTCGTTTTCGCTAAGTTCAACTCCAGGGATTGGAGGGTCAGTGCTTCGATTCCCACAGAGAGTTTAATCATTCTTTTTTTTTCAAAACATATCTCCATATATGCGAATTGCTGGAGGGGCAAAGTTAAACATGATACTAAATTGTCATTTCTATAAGTTAACCATCTTTATTCGGTAAAAGTTGGTGAGTTTGTCCCTAACTTCTGAAACGTAATTGTTGCGTTTGTTTTTATGATGCATGATCTATAAATTGATACCAAGTATTATTCAATGTTAATTATAATGACAATGCGTTGCTTGTCTACTTCTACACCAATTTGTGAATTATCTAGACTGGGTAGATAAAATGATTACTAGAAGTAGTGAACTTATTTTTCTACTTACTAAGACAGTCGCCTCTAACTGTATGCAAATTAGCCGAACCACTGACACGGTGGCGGCTCATCTTCATTGGTATATAAGCAATTCAGGGATCTTTAAGTGTAATTACATGTACTTACTGTTCAGTGAAAATGGTAATATCTGAAAACAATGACTGATGTGTCGATCGACAGCTTTTTTTTTTTTAAGCGACTGAAGTTTCCTATGTGTTGACGTAAGAGAATTGATGTCTGAACGGAAATCAACGAAGCAATAATTCATTCCACCGAATATAGTTGCAAATGAATTCCAACGTGCCTGAAGACAGGGTTGTCATGTGAGATCGGAGGTTGAAATGAAAAAGTGTGGCAGAGATCACATGCACTCTCTTAGCGCATGCGTATTTCAAAAAGTCACAAGAAGAAGAACAACAAGAACAACAACAACAACAACAACGCGAGCCTCTCGTGGACCTGCGTGCCGCAGGTAAAAAGAACAATTTTCATCCAGTATATGGTTGAACACTCCTCCCATAACGTCACACTGGTGAATGTTTTAGCCTCCTCGCGTGACAGTTATATGTATCTTATGCAAATGTAATTTGTCTGAAATCCCAAGCGGCGCTCATATATGCAGGAAACGATCACTTCTTTATCATTGGTCTCAATAGATGTTCGGTACACGGATTCATTACCATGTTTAAGATATATCGGTATTGGTGAGAGCACTGTTGAAATATACATGCGTATAGAATTGAATTACCACTAATTCCAGTTCTTCTAATGAAAAACTGAATATACCGTTCACTCTCGGTAGCAAGAAAATTGCTCAGCGTTATCTAGAATTCTGAAATCGTGAGTTATTGGCTTCATTTACAATCTTGCATTCCCGATCGGTCATCTAATATTTTTTATTTCTCTCATTCCTAGATTGTGGAAATGACAAGAAGAATTAATTAGTTACAAAATTAATTATGTGATATCAGATATTATTGAAATCGTCAGAGGCAATTTTCTGTAATGTGATCCATTTCGTAATTATTTTTGTTCATTTTTCAAACCCGCGTTCCGCTCAAGGCGCATGCATATTATACGATGCCTATCAACCCAACATCGATTCAATATAGCGTCAGATTATTACGGTGCGTCCAGGCCCACCTGTCGGAATGAGGAAAAATATTTTTCCACGTTCATTTGTCTTCGAACTCCACTCGCATAGTCGAATTGCTGTAATCTCAATATGCTTCTTGAAAATGTTTAATAACTGAACGCTATACATGTATATGTGTATACTATACATGTAGCAAAAACAATGCAAGTTTTGAAATATCACATGCGTGTAGTTTGCCTGTAACATGTGGCTATGTTATAATTGGACAAGTGAACGCTTCTTACAATGAAATTACGGATTTAGAGTCCCATGTTGTCACGCATCATTCAAACCAATCAAATATATGGTTCGCCAGATAACCAAATTCGGTTCCGCCCCTACAACAATCCTTAAACACAGAGAACTAAACGTTCATTATTTTCAAAACTCCATTTACCACATTCACCAATACCGTTTGTGTATGCAGTCACGTGATTCTCGAAACATTCCAACGAAAATGCTCGGAAACAGCTATTTTCATCAGAGGGGTTTCCGCATGCGTAAGATACGGCAGTCATTACAGTGAACGTATATCACCTCTGTTACATGTTGACATAGGAGGGGATTGAAATATCGCACTTTTCCCTGCTTTTAACCCTATCTGTCTTAGGGGAACGAGCACTTCCGCTCCACACATTTGGGTTTTTTCTCCTATCTCCGGAAAGACAAAAACTTGAGAGCTGTCACTCAGTGAATCTGTAGTTTACCATATATCATTTTGTATTTATTTGCATAACCCCACAAGCAAAGGATCATGAGTACCTGCAGAAAAGTGATGCTTTTGTCATACTTCTTCAAAATTCCTGCTTTTCTGAGAGGAAAAGTGGCAAAAGCTATTTTATTTCACATCAGATGATTGTTTACTAATTTAGCATGCAATTTTTGCGAAGAAAACACATAAATACACAAATCGACAAAAATCTGATCGAAACATCATCCACAAACGGCCTTTTTTGAAAATGACGTCACGGTGACGTCATCATGGTGACCTTCTTGGATTTTTCTTTTCGGATTTTTAACTAGAGCTTGACCCATAGTGTGCCAAGTTTTTTTTGTAATCTAGCCGTTGACACTGACTGAAAGTTTACTTGCTTTGGAATACAGATATTTACAAATTAATGGTCGACTCTGCAGGTAAATTGCTTCTTTTTAACTCAGAAAACTGTGAAATGTACCGATTCGTAGATGAAAATTCTTGGCTTTAGAGCGGGTGTGAATTTTAACCCGTTTCCCAGCAAGCTGTATGTATTACAATATTATTAACCGTCATCCCACAGTTTGCATTATTAGACGGGGCGTTTGGTGTTTGTGGTGGTGGAGGTAGGGGGGGAGGGGGGGGCAGATCTGGAGCAGATAAGCATTGAAAAGAATAGCTGGGGATGGGACGTGTATGTTCAAATTTGTTACAAGACTTTCACAGCTGCATGGGATAGAAGTCCTTTCTTGATATATTATGTGTAATGTATTTGTCAGTACGGCACCCCAAATGCAATGTAGATAGAGGGCGTTTGATTTATTGCATCATTCGAGTTTCCCACACGATCGACAGGTGGCACTAGTGAACCACATTTTTGGAGCTTAGGTACTTCTCGGTAATGAACTTCTGAGTGAACTGGTTAGTGTGTACCGGTATATCACCGGTATAATATATCTCCGGAACTCTCTCTTATGAAGCTTTCAAAAGTCATGGTCCACTGTGTTTACGAAATAAACCATATGCAACAATCTATTGACGCGGCACAGTGCGCGCGCGCGCCAAACTCATCAATGCCTGGAGCGCAGTGCCCATTAATTTGAAATTTGCGAGAAGGAAAGTGGGCTTTTTAAAGACTTTCTGGGTAACACGCTGAAGATGCTGTGCCCCAATGTTGTAGATACATCATGAAGAAATGGCATATAAAAAATTGGCCTCATGCAAGAATGCCCTATTGGTTCCATCTGTATTTAAAAAAGTGAGATATTTGGCCCATTCAATTCCATAATGAATTCGGACAGAACGGTTTATCGCTGGCTTTTGGAATGCATTTATTCAAATTCTGTAGAACTTTGCAAATTTGCCGTTCTCTGACGTTCAATTATCACTCTTGGTGTTTTTGCTCTATAAAATTGAACAGCCTGGTGATATTATTAGTTATACGTCGCCCTTCCGGGGTAATATACGGGATGAGATTTGGTTTCTCTCGCCATATTTTTCCCAGGCGCAGCCGAGGAAAAATATGGCGAGAGAAACCAAATCGAATCCCGTATTACCCCGGAAGGGCGATGTATAACGAATTTATCATATCTCAGAGCATTAAGAATCACTTTGGACTTCAAGGCCGACATAATGGAACGGACTTCGATCGGACTTGCACTGGTTTCAGAACGATCCACAGCATGCACCGGAAAAAATGAACACAAAGACAAATGTATCATTTTTACAATCCTCATCTTTAAAACGTACTAAGGGAGGAGCAAAGATAACGATAACATATACTGTAATCCGTGAACAATGAATCCGGTTTCCGTGTGAAATACCGGTGGGCTTCGGTGATAAAGAATGAACAATCTAACTTCAAATTCAGCTTCATCTCTTATGTTCTATTCTGAAAATCAGAAACGTATAAAATACTGGAACATTAAGCTTAATCTCAATTTCATATTTAATATTTAATAGCCATCGACGAGTATAATATCTAGATTATATACCTTTTGTTAATAAATACATCGAAAGACCCGTTCCGGATTCATATCTGTTGCGTGGATATGTAAGTTTCAAATACACGTGTGAACTGTTACATTTCCATTCTGTCTATAATTCAACACCGTGTCACTCGACAGTGTCACTTGTGTCATGTTTCCATAACATCACACAGGAGAAGGACCAACATGAACTGACTTAAATTTACAGTTCGAGAGAAAAATCGGAAAAATCAAACTGTCTTGCACAATTTGGCAGAAGTATAGGTATTTGCTTCATTTTCGCACGATCATGTTACCCAAAGCATTATTTACTTATAATGTACATAAATTTCGCTAAAATTTCCGGATAATATAATCACTTTATTTTATCAGAAAAACAAATTAATATTAATGGGAGTCACCAGGTTCGTTCTCTTATAATGTCCATGGATAGTCACACATGTCCAGCTAATGATATCGTTTTTGATTGAAATTGTAGTTTAAGGGCCGCTTCCCATTCGGATTTCGCGGCCCATCAACTCAATGTTTTATTTGACTTTCGCGGTACATTACTTTGTTTATTGAATATCTTTTCCAGCGCTAAGTTAATAAATAAATAAATAAATAAATAAATAGGTAAATAATAAATAACAATGAGAGATTAGTAGGAGATATAAATAGAGGTAAATAAGAATCGCTATACGTACAAGTTCGTAAGTCTCTTTCAGTTTTGTTTTTTTTGGTAAGTTTTTCTGGTAATTGTGAGTTCACTGTAATCGTGTGTATGATTCCTTTGTCTTGGTACCCCTTTGTACACACAAAGCCGTCCAGAAAAAACTGGGAGAACCATGGGCGACTTCAGGATTTTTCTGATCGACTTTTCTAGCGGCGCTCATGGGAACGGGTGGGTTCTTCCAGAAATCTGTGCCTGTAACAATTGCTTGGAGTGTGTATTGGGGCACAGGACGGCAGGTCTACGTCCTATATTGCGTGAAAGTCAAAGGAACATATTCTGTGCTAAGGTGTCTGTTCGGTGTCATCTATGGGGTAGCGTGTCGGTGTGGTCTAGGATGTGGTGTTCTGTTTCTGGACGTTTCTTGTTGTGCGGCGATGTTGGCATTCTTGTGATTGTCATCCGTCTTCTGTTTTTACTCTTGTCCACCATGGTGCTGTTTTATAATATTTGTCGTCATCGGTGTTCTGTTTTAATGCTGGTCTTCCTCGTCTGTGTTCTTCAGTGTTCTGTGCCTGTATTACAAAGAATAGAAGTGTTTGTAGTTTTTTGTTTTCTGGTGTTATATTTTGCCACCGACTGGCACTATCGTGATCTAAGTCACACAATAACAATAACTAATTAGGTACTAAATATTATAAATAACAATATTATTATAATTAAGGCCAAATGTGAATGCTTGATATAACCTCCAGTCTTCTGCCCCTGCTAGAAAACCGGACGGTTAACATTCGTTAACGAGGGTTGGAGGTAAGGGAACACAATTGAAGAAATTAGTATTCATTTTTGTGAGTGACATTATTCGTGTGCGTGGTTGTTTCTTGGATGTGTGCTACTGATTTATGTCCTTGATTGTTGAATTGGTAGCGGCCTTTAGGTTTTAGAGACGAATGTGGTTACCGGCCCACACGGAACATGGTATCTCCAGTGCCCACATTGCCTATTTTATTGCGAAAGATAGATTTTTGGCCAATATTGTCGCAGGGATGTTGATTGGTCTTGGCCTCCGATTTTTGAGACTAATGTGGCAACCGGCCCACACGGAACATGGTATCTCCGGTGCCCACATTGCCTATATTTTATTCCAAAAGATAAATTTTGGCCAATGCTGACATAGTTAGTGATGCGCATGCACGGGGGTGTTAGATACTGGAATAATGGCCAGCAGTTTTGATAAAATTTATTAAGGACTTGAATACCTGTTTTCTAATGGGGGGCTTAGGGTTTAATATCGCTGGTAATGTTAAGGGAGTGTTGAGTTTTTTTAATTCGTTTCTAAGTGCCTCGCGTTGTGGGTAGTGTTTTGGGCATTCAAGTAGGACATGTTCTATTGTTTCTTCTACATTGTTGCATGCGGTACAGAGTGGTGAGGTGGTTTTCAGAAGCATGGACAGATGTGATTTAAGTCCGGTTTTGCCTAGTCTTAATCTTGTGATGATGCGGTCGTCACGTTTGCTGTCTAGCTGGAATCCACAACTCTGTCTTTCCCCCTTATCTAGAATACTATGTAGCCATCTACCTCGGTTTTCTTCGTTCCATTCTTTTTCCCATTTACTATCTATTCTGGTTCTAATGATGGAATTCAGTTCTTTGGTTCCTAGTCCTATATGCACGTCAGGTGCAGTTTTGGTGAGACTGTCTTTGGCTGTCCTATCGGCGGCTTCGTTTCCCCTAATGTCCACGTGGGCGGGAATCCATGCTAAGATGGCGTCAATGTCATTGTCTCTTATTTGTGTACATAGAATTTCTATTTCGTGTATGGGGTCAGGTCTGCTGTCGGATTTGGAGTTCTCTATAGATACCAGCCCGCTTAAGGAATCACTAAGAATAACGGTGGAAACCGGTCGGTTCTGGAGAACCCATTCGAGGGCCTTGATTATGGCGACTAATTCAGTGGTGTATACAGACATATTGTCTGGTAGTTGAAACCTTCGTGAATGTCAAGTTCTGGAATAACGAATGCAGAACCTGTATTGTGACTTGTGTTTTTGGAGCCGTCTGTATATATTTTCAAGCGATTTTTCCAATGTATGTCAATATATTCGAGGGCAGTGACCCTTATATGCTCTGGGTTGTCCTGTTTGGTGATGTAGCTATGTATATTCGTGTCCACGTGTGGTGTGATTAGTTGCCATGGTGGTCTATTGACCTTGTCAGTGTCAGAGATACGAGAGATTGGAATGTCGTGTTCTTCGAATAATCGTTCTATCGTGTAACCGAGTGGTGCAGAGTCTTTTCCCCATTTTGTTTTTAGGAATTCGTATTCGGTTTTTGGGCCAAAAATGTTGTGGCCTGGGTGGCTTTCGCCCTTGGCTATTGTTTTCCCTGCATATTTCATTGACAGCTCTTCTCGTCTTAAATGTAAGGGTTTTTCTATTTGTAGACTACATAAAGGAGTTCCTTTGAACGCCCCGGTGGCTATTTTTAAGGCCGAATACTGAATGCTGTCTATTCTTTTCAAATGGGTCTTGCATGCTGATTGATACGCGATTGAACCATAGTCTATTTTGGATCTGATGAGTGTTTGATATAATTTGATTAAGCTAAGTTTATTGGTCCCCCAGTTGGTACCCGATACGCACCTCATAAGGTTCAGGTCTTTGTTACACCGAATAATTAATTGGTCAATGTGGTCTTTCCAAGTGAGTTTTCGATCGAATATCATACCTAGGTATTTGGCACTATTCTTAAACTCGATTTTCTGTCCTCCTAGTGATAGCGTGATGTCTGTGTTCTGTTTATTTGAGAATAGCACACCGGTAGTTTTGACAGCTGAAAATTTGAATCCCCATTTATCGGCCCAATCGCTGACTGTATTCAATACCCTTTGCATTATACTTGTTAATTTTTTTATCGAGCCAGCCGATTTCCACATGGCAGCATCGTCAGCAAAAAGTGATTGTTCAATTTCAGGATGTTTTGTGTCAATTTCGTTGGCCAGGCCATTAATCAGGATGTTAAAAAGGGTGGGGCTTATGACGCTGCCCTGTGGGGTGCCGTTATCTAGCTGGTGGTCCATGGACATGGTGTTACCAATACGAACTTTGAAGCTTCGGTCATGAAGAAATTTTTTTATCCAGTGTTGTATTCTGCCCTTAATTCCCAGGTTGTTTAATTGGGTGATAATCCCGTCCTTCCATACAAGGTCAAACGCCTTTTCAATATCCAAGAAAATTCCTAATGTATATTGGTGTTTGACATTACCCTTTTTGATGGAGTGTTGGAGTCTGGCTATGTGGTCTAAAGTACTTCTTGTTTTTCGAAAACCGCTTTGTGTTTTGTTTAACAGGTTGTTGCTTTCCAGGTGATATTCAAATACACGTGTGAACTGTTACATTTCCATTCTGTCTATAATTCAACACCGTGTCACTCGACAGTGTCACTTGTGTCATGTTTCCATAACATCACACAGGAGAAGGACCAACATGAACTGACTTAAATTTACAGTTCGAGAGAAAAATCGGAAAAATCAAACTGTCTTGCACAATTTGGCAGAAGTATAGGTATTTGCTTCATTTTCGCACGATCATGTTACCCAAAGCATTATTTACTTATAATGTACATAAATTTCGCTAAAATTTCCGGATAATATAATCACTTTATTTTATCAGAAAAACAAATTAATATTAATGGGAGTCACCAGGTTCGTTCTCTTATAATGTCCATGGATAGTCACACATGTCCAGCTAATGATATCGTAGTTATATCGTCGCTATATGGCCAAAATAGCACTGAACGCGACGTTAAACCCTAACTCACTCACTCCCAAACCACACCCAAATTTGCTTAGCTTGGTCAGCTGTAGCTGTCGCTTCTCCTCACGACTGTCGTTATTTAGTTCCGCTACTTTTCAACGGCTCTCAAATTTGGCGCAGATTAGGTTCAGTAGTAAGGCCTAAATTATTTCAGTATCTGATCAGCGGGTGGTTGGGTGGGTCCAGGTTCCTGTTGCTTCAATGCATTTTGCTGAGAAGCAACAGGAACTTGATAAAGTGATGTCTAGCACTGTGGTATCACTTGTCTTTATTGCACAATGTAAGCGTCCTGTCTGTGTCTTGTGCCCTGTCCTCAGTGTGTTATAGGGTGGATGGAGGGTGTCTGGTTCCATGCTGCTTCAAAGATTTCTTCTTTGAAGTAGCAGGAACACAACTGGGCTGGGTGGTGCTTAGTTGGTTCGTCGTGATATAGCTGAAATATTGTTGAAAGCGACGTTAAATTCTATTCACTCACTCACTCACTCACTCAGTATCTGATCGACATTCGCACAGATTCAGTAGTCAGATATAAAATATGGGAGATAATCCAACCACTCTAGTGAAAATTGGATGAATGTCCAGTTGTCTTCCCTGATTTCAACATTGAGAGCTGTTCAATTTCCATGCAAAGTAAAGTCCCTTCGTTCCTAGGTTGAAGCTCCGCTCTACGTTAGACATAATTTCCGCGAAAACTTCCCAAAACTTATGAGAGTACCAGAAGTGTTCTAAAGATCATAACCTGAATTACGCAGCACTAATTCGTCGCAGTCTATTCTGAGCATGTCTCAATCAAAAGTAAACGAACTCGAAATCAAAAGAAGCTCAGACTCATCTGCATCAGTGTGAATTTATTTGTATTGATTACGTTTGATAAAGACTCGTTGGCAGGTAGCATGTAGCTTCTGAGATGAACTTTGAGTTCATGGCTACATAATAAGTAGCATCCTGCAGTGTTATAAATGAACAGACGCATGAGAAGATTAATCCTGCTGAGTGTTCGGGAGCGTTTTGTGTTTTCAGACAAGTCGACCCAAATAATACTATGTTCAATAATTATTCTAGAATATGGCAAGTTAATCTGAATAACTTAAAGACTCAGGTTCTATATTCTGCAGACTGTGGTCATCTATGAAAACAATTCTCATACATAATCAATGTACCGTATTTATTAATAACTATTGGCAACTCAATCCCACAAATCCAAGTAAGTACATTGAATATTCCGTGGCAGGTTAAGGAAATTTCTTAACATGGTAAGGAATATTCCTTAGTTATGTTAAGTAATATTCCGCTGGTGTAATAGTCGGGGAATATTCCCTAAAAACATTTTCTGTGTATAAATGAAGTGCAGCATCCCCGGCGGAAGACCAGCAGACAAGAGTTTTTTTATAATGCTTGCAATGAGATACATAGCCAATATATTATGCTACAAGGGCTCAGGATAGTGTTGTCAAGGATCTACAATAACACCATGCTGATTAAAATAACATCTCTGTTTCACTTAATAAAACTGACATGCAACATACTTGTATACAATATACCGGTAATAATTGTTCTAATTCCACAATGAGGGATTTAGGCATTTGATTTCTTATTTTTCCGCTGTTTCCATTTTATTGCTATTAAACTGAGATGGTTGCAAAGCAACACATTTTGTCACATCCGATAAAATTCTGCTTCTGCTTAGTTGTTAACATAATGCTTACAGTACCTCAAATATTAGATTATTAATTTGGTAATTAATTTATTTGATTTTTCCTATTTGAAGTGTATTAGAATCTTTGTTTGAGGTGTAGATTTCCACCAATAGTAAACGTGAAAGTAAATTCTCAGGGATGATCCCGATCCACCACCACCATTCTAGTCCCGCGAGACTCCCTACTACGAGAAGAGGCTCCAGGAGTTGTGGGGTGAGTAGGCCCGTATGATTTCTGCGTATGATCTTCGGCTCAGTCACCATTATCTATTTTCACCAAATGACAGCGCTAATTAAGCTGCACAGATTAATTTCTTGGTAATAGTATTCAATTCAATTCACTTTATTACACCCAGACCACTTCCAGTGGTATATGGAGAAAAACAATCCATTCAAATTATATTGGCAGAAACTGCGCCGTCATGTACATATACATTGTAAACCACAGAAAGATTTACTCGGCAGCACAATAATAACCTAGTTTTGTATAGCCGAGTTAGTCAAATAATGCAAAATGTATAAAGTTGTTGCAGGACTATTCTGGTCAGTGAATGCAGTCCAGTTAAGTAATCGGAAAATACACATGATGAAGACATATTAATACACGTATTCGATAAACGTTCTGTACTGAGATAAATTATTACTATACAATATCTGAAATGTATATTGATTATTAAATTGGTTTTGCAATTTGTTGCCTACAGTAACACCTTTCGGTCAAGGGGAGTTAATACACAACTGGGCACATGGATAATCTCCCTTGATACACAAGCGGATAGCTTTTCAGTTAATTGTTGCATTATAATCTGTATAAATTTAGCCAGCTTGATCAACTGAGGTGCATATATTGTTTTACATAAGCCAGATATTTTATAAAAACTAGGGTACTTATAATAGTATTCTTTTATATAGACTTTCCTGAAGTTTTGAAAAGATGGAAAGACAAGCAAATACTGAAACTCATCACCAATAGAATTTAGGTCACAGAATTCACACAATCTTTCTTCTTTCGGAATATCCTTCCACCGTCCAACTTCTATAGGAAATTTATGATTTACAGTTCTAAATTTAGTATAAGCTATTCTTAATATTGGATTCAAAATGGTAAGATAATTTTCAAAATGAATAGTTTCTTTAATTGCTGAATATAAAATGCCTTTCGATGAATTTGATGATTTTTCAAGCCAAAATTGATAGTACTGGTCTTGTAGTCATTTCTCAAGATTCATTTTCATGGATTTCAGGTTATGTGGATTCTGATTTACCCAAATGTTATACATACCAGTTTCTTCAAATATATTTCTAGCAGATGTAATCCATTTATGCTGATATATATTGTTATCAACATCTGACAACATCAGCTTGTGCAGGACATATAGTAACCTGGGTTTCTCACCACCAAGAATAACACGACCCCAAAAACCAATAATTCTTTTCTTCATTAAAATGTTCGATGGATATCGTCCAAGTTCACCATATATCATGTACTACTTTTAATACAAAGCATTTTTCTCAGGAACTTTAAATGAAATTTCTCAATTAAATTTGTATTTGCTATGCTCCATATTTCGCATCCATAGAGTAAAATTGGCACAATCATTTTATCGAACAATAAAATTTGAAGGTCAAGGGGAATACTATATTTTCTAATTTTACAATAGAGTAAGAACAGAGCTCGACTAGCATTATCAATTACCGATTTGATCGAGTACATAAGACTTTTAACCCTCGTTAAATAAAGCATTTATTATTATTATTATACTTCTAGTTTTAGAAAATATAAACCCTAGATATTTACACTGGTCAACTATTTCAATTCTGTTGTCACCTATGTAAAAACTGAATTTACCCAGTAAGTCTTGTTCCAAATATAACTGTTTTAGTTTTTGATATATTTATCCTTAATTTCCACTTATCACAGTATATTTTGAAAATATTCAAATTGTGCTGAAAATCTCTCTCGTTACTTCCTATAACAACAATATCATCTGCATACAGCAAAACGAGTATTTTAATATATGAAAATAAGTTATCACTGAGTTCACGGGTTTCAATACCTGAGCAGTTTTGGTCAAAAAGAAAATCTTTTAAATCATCTATAAATAAGGAGAAAAGTATAGGAGATAAATTCTCGCCTTGTCGAAGTCCAATATTACAGGGAAAATAATCTGATCTCTGGCCATCATGTAGTATATATGACTTAATACTGGAATACATGTTGAATATGACATTAAAAATCTTACCTTTAATATTATATTGTAATAATTTTTGCCAAAGTCCTCGTCGCCAGACTGTATCAAAAGCTTTACCAAAATCAATAAATGTACAAAATAATTTTCTTTTCCTTGCTTTTAGAAGTTCTCCAAGCGAGTACAAGACAAATATATTATCTGAAGTCGAAAATCCCGCTGATAGGAACAAGCTTTATCCACGGTGGGAAGGGAAACAACCCTCTGAGAGAGGAAAATGCATTCTGGGGTACAATGTAACCACGTCGTGGAGAGGTTGAGGCGAACGAAGCAGGTAATGGAAAATGACAGCTGGAGGTCTTTTGAAGTTTTGAGAGTTGTCGTTTCTCGATGTTCCTGCAAATATATCCTATTGAATAATACACACCTCAAGGATTGCTTTAATGTACATTTCATGTCTTCTACTGTTTTCGTGATCCCGTAAGAGTGTGTACAATTTCCCGATGGTCATCAGAAACGTACAGTACATGTGTTCGGAGTTGAAATTAGCGCAAGAACTGAATGAATCCAGCTGTTATAACGCAGCAGGTGATGCAGATATCCCTGCAGATTAATGGCAGATCATCTTGTGAGAGGTATCACACCAATTTCTGACAGAAACTCGATCTGACCCAAGACGCCCATGTAGAGAGGAGCGTTACGCCCTCTGTATGAGGAAGGGTCTGGTCGGCTTTCCCCAACACTGACACTGTGACGTAGTTAAAGATTCAATGCGTCTCAATTCCCCCACCGCTATGCCGACAACGCATACTTTTCCATCGTTTTGTAGCTGTATGTCATCAGACTGGAATTTTCAGTTGAATACCACCTGACCACTTCCAGAAACAAAGCTAATGCGATGTTGTCCATTGGGAATTTGCCCTCCTTGACCAGTAGAAGGAAAGACGAAAAGTCATGAAGCATGCCAGCCATAGACAACCTCTCACACACGTCGGACAAAACTGTCAAATTTTGTTTATAATATTCGTTCCAGTTCCCATGCTGACAAAAAAAAGTTTTTTGGGTTGTTTTTCTGCCCAGTGTCTATTATGGGGCATACGGTTTGATTACTGGCACGTTTTCTACGGTATTTTCTGGGGTTTCGGGTAGGCCTAGAGATGTACTGGCGTCATCCGAGGATATTGTCATGTGTTGAGGGGTTTGGGGTCCCAATCTTTTCTTGGGCACGAGTATCTTTCGTAAGGCTGTAGTAAGTTACGAAAAATGAAGGAGGGACTAGAATAAAGTTCTAGAGTGTATAACTCTCTTCAAGCATTACATGGGAAATTTTAAAGAATGTTTAATTGTGGAACAACTGGACTTCAGTCAAGAAAAACACAGCTAGAGTGCGTGTACAAGAAATATGCTGAAAATATAGCGAATGGCAGCTATCTACTCCCTCATCACTAACTCTCCAAGACCCATCCTCCATCCTGATTCCTCAACGTTTCAGGGATCATTTCCCCCACTACTGTCCGTCCCTGTACAAAGTCACTTTGACCTATGCTTCGTCTTCGTCGGCGTCGGGCCTTACAACAGACTGGTATATTCTGAATAAGAAGCTACACCCGTTAACATTCACCTCGTTTTACTACGAGTCGTTTTCTTACACCTGACCGTCACACGGGTCACGGGCACATTACTTTGGGCAGCTTGATTCTTAGCACACTGGAATATAGCTAGAACTGAATGTCTAAGTTCACCGCTATGTTATATTTGAGTTTGACGCAATAGCTTAGATATGATAGCCACCGCCTTGCAACGGTAGGACCCAGTTTCAATCGAAGCCTGTAATCAATTGGCGGCTTACCAAGATATAAAACTGCGATCACTCTTTATACCACCTTCCTTCGCGCTATATATCGCCCATAATATTAGTTAGACACCACTTCTGCTCACGATCACATAGGCCCGGTAGCCGTTTTCAACAAATATGGACTCGCCCTCTCGGAAAAGCACAGACTCGTACTTCGCCCTCTTCCGAAATTCGAACCTCCACCAAATATCCACGAACGCAACTGTTTGCTGCAACATGGACAGGAAGACTCCGCCTGGGGGTAGAAACTTTGGGGGTAGACTCTTTTTCACTCCAACAAAATCTCCCCAGCGAGCGGGTTTAAGAAAGCATATGTGATGATTAGAAATGGTGTCTAACTAATATTATGGGCGATATATATATCGCGAACGAAGGTGGTATTCGAAGCGGAAGGGGCAAAAAGTAATGGCATCGCAGTTTTATATCTTGGTAAACCGCGAATTGATTACAGGCTTCGATTGAAATTGGCTCCTACCGTAGCAAGGCGGCGGCTATCATATCTAAGCTACCGCGTCGAACCCAAATAACATAGCGGTGAACTTAGTATTCAGATCTAGAATATAGCATGTACAAATCAGAAGTTGTCGGTGTTTAATATGTTTTTTGAGTTATTCAATTCGACAAATATTATTGCAAAATTTGCATGATGCTATTATCATCCTACCAGGTTCTCCAGTGTTTCTTCTCCGCTGTTTCACCCTATTCAGTGTCAAGCTATATTTTCTCTTCCGGACAGCGCATGTTCCTGGAATAAGAACTGGTCATTTTGCAGGACTTATTCTCTCGAAAATACATGGTAGAAGATATTTTCTATATGACAGTGGGACCCAGTAACTCACATGGAACTAGAAATATAGAGCAAGTGATACGCACTCAGAAACTGGAATCTTCTGGAATGCATCTCACAGAACTCACTCTCAGAAAGCGATCATTCCACAAAATATGGTCCCATACAGCCTGTCATCTCACGTATGATTCTTTAATATATTTACATCACATTTATGGTCTCATTGGTTGGTCATTCACATAAAAACATTCACCGAAAGGCGACGAAGCAGTGTTCTCGAAAGTGACTGTTACTCTTGACATCGGCGTTACAATCGCCTACATTCATAGTGTGATCCTTCCTGCAAACGGGTTACATTCGCCAAATATTTAAACCCATGAATGAGCGTTTAATCACATAGGCCACTATTGAACAACGTTCTGCATATGATGACACCATCGATATATTTCATATGCCTGAAAACTAAAGCTCTCGGTGATCTCAGTTTCTTTAAATCACTATTTTTCTGTCCAATTTGGCACGTTTGATTCGCTCTGACAAACGTAAGTAGTAGGTAAAACACATTTAACAGCCAATTGACCTCAAAAATTTGCATATGACCTCTGTGACGTCACAGCGACAGCCAATCAGAAGCGAGTATTTTGAGAGAGGTCAAGTATGGCCTGTGTGGTGGTCAAAATGGCGGCGTGTGGGGTGGTCAAAATGGCGGCGTGTGGGGTGGTCAAAATGGCGGCGTGTGGGGTGGTCACAATGGCGGCGTGTGGGGTGGTCAAAATGGCGGCGTGTGGGGTGGTAAAAATGGCGGCGTGTGGCGTGGTCAAAATGGCGGCGTGTGGGGTGGTCAAAATGGCGGCGTGTGGGGTGGTCAAAATGGCGGCGTGTGGGGTGGTCAAAATGGCGGCGTGTGGGGTGGTCAAAATGGCGGCGTGTGGGGTGGTCAAAATGGCGGCGTGTGGGGTGGTCAAAATGGCGGCGTGTGGGGTGGTCACAATGGCGGCGTGTGGGGTGGTCAAAATGGCGGCGTGTGCGGTCAAAATGGCGGCGTGTGGGGTGGTCAAAATGGCGGCGTGTGGGGTGGTCAAAATGGCGGCGTGTGTGGTCAAATGGCGGCGTGTGGGTGGTCAAAATGGCGGCGTGTGGGGTGGTCAAATGGCAGCGTGTGGGGTGGTCAAATGGCGGCGTGTGGGGTGGTCAAAATGGCGGCCTGTGGGGTGGTCAAAATGGCGGACCAAAATGGCGGCCTGTGGGTGGTCAAAATGGCGGCCTGTGGTGGCAAAATGGCGGCCTGTGGTGGCCAAAATGGCGGCGTGTGTGGTGGTCAAAATGGCGGCCTGTGGGGTGGTCAAAATGGCGGCCTGTGGGGTGGTCAAAATGGCGGCCTGTGGGGTGGTCAAAATGGCAGCCTGTGGGGTGGTCAAAATGGCGGCCTGTGGGGTGGTCAAAATGGCGGCCTGTGGTGGTCAAAATGGCGGCGTGTGGGGTGGTCAAAATGGCGGCCTGTGGGGTGGTCAAAATGGCGGCGTGTGGGGTGGTCAAAATGGCGGCCTGTGTGGTGGTCAAAATGGCGGCCTGTGGGGTGGTCAAAATGGCGGCGTGTGGGGTGGTCAAAATGGCGGACTGTAGAAAACGTATAAAAGAAGGCGATTTTTAGCGGTGGGGTGTATTCATTGCACTACTTGCCTGACTTACCTGATCTGACCAGCCTGCCTGCCTGCCTGCCTGCCCAGCCTGACTGCCTGCCTGGCTGCCTCACCTCTAGCCTGCCTGCCTGCCTGCCTGCCTCACCTCTAGCCAGCCAGCCAGCCTGCTTGCCTGCTTGTATGAGCTGTGGAGAACCTTTTACTTTTTTTCATTTTACCAGTGCAAATTCACCAGACTATTACACCGTAGCAGTTACTCACCAGTCTGAGCCCACAGTCATGGAGTCATACTTTTTAGTGAAGCTTCGAAAGTACCGTGTTCGCCTCATTGATGAGATGCAGCATGTGGCCGAATTATGTGATCTGCTTATGGAGGAAAACATACTCCTGAAACAGCGTGTCGAAGATATCATGGCTGAGAAAACCACTTCAGCACAAAACAGAGCCCTCATCGACGGTCTACTGCGCTCTACCCCCTATGCATTTTTAGCCTTCGTGGAGGGGTTGAAGAAGACGGGAAATGAAGAACTAGCAGATCTACTTGAAACCCACGTTGTACAAGATGATGATATCTTAGCCATGGACACCACCGAAGAGCGTAGAGCTAGCAAACGTACGCACCTAGCGTCTGGTGTCCCTGCCAAACGCGCTGCACGACCCAAACGGCCCCGACTAACACCTTTAGAAATACCTGAGCCAGTGCTTCAGCCAGTACCCCAGCAAGTGCCTGAGCCCGTGAAAGAAGAAGAGGTGCAACTTCCTATGACTGTGCAGGAGATCAATAACAATATCCAGCAGGCCTACCAGGCAGCCCACACGAACATTTGGGAGCTCTCAGCCTATTTAACTGTGAGTGTCAAAGACGAAGAAGTGCATTTTAACGCACCGGCCTTTAACGACAGACCAGCTAGGCAAATTGCCTTGACCTTCGACACCTGGCTAAAACTGCAGACCCTTGATTACGCCATCGATGCTGTTATTCGCGACCAGGGGAGTGACGAAGCGAAATTTTATGTGGGTGACGACATCTTTGTCAGCTGTGCCTATTTCAACGACCAGCTCCTGGTGCATATACGCAAATGGAAAATGAGGTTAGATACGCAAGAGCGTGTTCCTTGTCCTCAGGGTGTCACCTTGAAAATAACGGCGTGGCGGAAGTTGCAGAGTCTCACAGCTATAATTCATGAAGCCCTGTCGGACCAGGTGACTCAGTATATTTGTAAGAAGTACATCGACACATTCCTGGATCATGTCAGACCTCGCATTCGACACTTGCGTATCGAAGCATGTGCAGGCAGTGGGAACAACAGTCCGATAAACATGCATACGTGTGTGGAGAATATAATACCCTCATACGCGCTCATCACTGAGGCACTACAGACCGTCACCGAGGAGCAAATTGCCCAGGCATTGGAAGCTACCTGCGCTCCCAGAATTCCACGTGAACAGATTGCTACCTACATCTACGTGCACCAGGGGCGGAAAGACGATGATGAGTTCAAACAAGTCTTGTTGCATAACTATTGAACAAGTCTGGTGTTGAAAACATTTACCGTATTCCTACACGTTCATTGAAGCGCCTTCATAGCGTATAATTGTATTAAAAATTCAATACTCAGAGTTTTACTGTTAATTGTATTAAAATTCAATACTCAGAGTTTTACTGAAGACGTTCATTCTATTGTCTTGTTGTATAAATATTGAACATTTTCAAGTCTTATTGCATTGGAACATTCAGACATTATCATCTGCCAGTCTTGCTCAAGCTCGAAATACGGCTTCTCTCCTCACGTATTCCTACACTATGTTCATTTTATGTTCATTCTATGTGCATTGAAGCGCCTTCATAGCGTATAATTGTATTAAAAATTCAATACCCAGAGTCTGGTGAACACGTTCATTCTATTTGTGTTA
This sequence comes from Hanleya hanleyi, assembly GCA_036873755.1. Classification (NCBI taxonomy): domain Eukaryota; kingdom Metazoa; phylum Mollusca; class Polyplacophora; order Lepidopleurida; family Hanleyidae; genus Hanleya; species Hanleya hanleyi. The sequence goes on from JAVTVY010001258.1 coordinate 18,944, forward strand.
ATAAAAATAGTAGAAAATTCAAAAAAATGGCTGTTAGTGTTCATTCTTTTGCAAAGATAATTGTATTAAAAAAATTCAACATTAAGAGTCTATTGTGGTGAAGACCTTAGGTTTTTTCATAGGGGTGATGGGAGCTGGTGTTTTTTTTTGTGCTTTGAGTTTAGAAGTTCTCTTTCGAAAACATGGGTTGGCCCTGAAAAGGGCCTTTGGAAAAGTGTTACGACACTTGTTTTAGGAGCGGTAGATTCTCTTTACCCCGGCCACCTGCTTCCTACACACGGGACACTTGATCTTTAAATGCTGTTCGTCCGTTTCAGCGCAGTGGCACGTGTCCCCTATACATGTTAGCGTCACCCAGCATTCTTCACATAAGCATAAATGCCCGCACGGAAATAGGGCGTACAGGCTTTCGTCGTCTGTACACACGCTGCAGCTTGATTTACTTTCTTCCTTATCTAGGTCTTGTTGTTGTTTTAAATTCACAGCGTCCATTTGATCCATGTCTTGTCTCATTTGATTAATCTGCTCGTTGAGGCGGGTTACCTCGGCCCAAGAGCATGGTGGTGGTGTTGTTGTTGTTGTTGTTGTTGTTGTTGTTGTTTCGGTAGCCGGTGTTGTTATAATTGGTGTTTGGGTAGCCGTTATATTTGCTGGAGGTCTGTTACTGTTTAACCACTCTAGGTCGGGGAGTTCTTCATCAGTTACATCCTCATCTTCTTCCATTGCCACCCTCCTTATCTCCTCGTCTTGTTCTTCACTTCGCCGTATTATCGTTTCGTCGGCAATAACCCGCTCAAAGCTTGTAATTATTGTCACTCCATCGTTATGTTCTTCACTCGTAATCACCTCTCTGTGTTCTCTAGGATCGATGAATAGCCTTCGTCTTGTACCCATGATTGTAGTTGTGAATAAATGGCAACATACTACGCGTTATTTACAGTCTAGGCGTTCTGTGTGGTCAAAATGGCGGCGTGTGTGGTGATCAAAATGGCGGCCTGTGGGGTGGTCAAAATGGCGGCATGTGGGGTGGTCAAAATGGCGGCGTGTGGGGTGGTCAAAATGGCGATCTGTGGGGTGATCAAAATGGCGGCCTGTGTGGTGGTCAAAATGGCGGCTGTGGGAGTGGGTCCAAGATGGCGGTACCTGCTAAAAAATTTGGTGTCTTATTTTCCCAACTTTAAAACCCGTCTCATTTTTGCAATAAATGTGAGTTCACTGCAGCATGTTTATCGAAAAGAAAAAAGTAGGAAATTTTATCCTTGGGCTACGGTAACACAGTCCATTTGACACCCATAGCTGTACTCACATTTTGCCTGCACACTGTATAGTGCTGTGTTACCGTAGCCGGTGTGATACGATAAAATTTCCTAGTTTTCTTTCGATAAACCAGCTGCAATTTTCAGGGTGACATTATAAGGCTGTTAGGAACATACTTGACGTATTTTTACCCAGGAAAACCGATCTATTTCCAGTGTACCGGGTTTTCCACACTACCTAACCATAACGTTACGGGTCTAAAAATCGATAAAATCATTAAAAATTGTGGCTTAGTCTACCGCTACCCTTCTAAATTTTTAAATGCTACACGATCAGTTGCCCCAGTTCAACTTGAAATAAATTTTATACATGCACTCGCATTTATTGCAAAATCACACCGGTTTAAAATTGGAAAAGAAACACAAAAATATTTCTCCAGCGTAAGTCAGCACAAAAATATCATGGAGCGATGTCGCTCACGTCCGCGCGTTACACTATAAATAGTGCGCAGTATTTTTAGTCATTCATTCACAATTATGCCAGTCTGTATCAGACGTGGAGAAGCTTTTCATTTTACCAGTGCAAATTCACCAGCCTATTACACCGTATTTGACCAGCCTGAGTCCACAGTCATGGAGTCATCCCTGGCTGAAACCATGGATATTGACAACCTGTTACCAGACTTCATGATAAATGATGAACTACAACTGCTAGAGAACATCGATATGGTACATGATGAGCCATGGCTGGATGATATACAAGACCTATTTAAAGATGAAGAACAACCACAGGGCGGCGGCGATAATGAACACCCCCCAGGAGCGACACCGGATCTTAGTGACCCCCCAGGAGCGACACCGGATCTTAGTGACCCCCCAGGAGCGACACCGGATCTTACGGCACTCCAATACCAACGATTTGACGAAATGGACCGAGTGCTAGAAGATATCTACAAACAACAACAACAACAACATGAAGAACAAAGCCTCCAAGTTGAAGGACAAGAAGAAGAAGAAGAAGAAGAAGAAGAAGAACAAGGAGAAGGAGAAGAACAAGAACAAGGAGAAGGAGAAGGAAAAGAGCACAAGAAGAAGAAGAAAGACTCAAGAAAATACAGAAAAAGAGACAGAAAATACAAAAAAAGAGACAGAAACATAAGGGGACAACAAAAGGAACAAATTGAAGAGGTCATCCACTACGCTACCGCAATAGAAAGAAGACTGGCACCCAACACAGAATGCCAAACAGCACCCTATTTACGCTGCGTGGAATGCTGTAATCACTTCGCCAAATACGCCATTTTCCCCTGTGGGCATCAAGCCTTGTGTATAGCCTGTATACACCGACATGCCCGATTACCAGAGCTTCCGGACCATTACAACCCCCTAGTGTGTAAACTCATGGCGTTGACATGCCCGGTGTGTACTGTGAGAAGACAATCCCACCTGTCCCCAACGATGTAATCCCTTACATCTTCCAAAGTCCCTTTTCAGGGCCAACCCATCTTTCCGAAAGAGGAAACTTGTAAACTCAAAGCACAAAATAAAAAAAATAACACCAACTCCTGCACATGCACACATACCTAGGTAACAATAGGTAAATAACACATCAATTTCCACGTTAAAGTCCATTTCTATCTTTATAATATTACCCCAATGCATTCTGGGTCACGACAGAATGCCTTCATTTTACACCAAATTCACCTAGTCTAAATTTGCCATGTTAAAATGTAAAAACCCCTAGTCCCTAGCCGTACACGTTATAGGGGTTTTTTTCGCACCTCTCTCTATCCGTACCCGTATACGTTCTAGTTTTTATTCCACCCTCACCCTTCGTGAAAGTCCGTGATGATTCGGGCTGTAATGTTATCTGCAATCATTCCGCTCATTTTGCACCAAATTTTTGCATGGGTTAGCCCTAAAACACTGAGAAAAAAAAAAAAAACCCCTGTGTGTTGGAAGTAAGGGGTTGGCCCTGAAAAGGGCCGTTGACGGGGCAGGGATTGTTTTTTGGTGTTGGAGTTTGGTAATACTATAGAATATAGAGGACATGATGTAGGACCTGTGATTTGAATTGAATGTGCCAAGTTAGAAGTTCTCTTTCGACAACAATTGGTTGGCCCTGAAAAGGGCCGTTGAAGTCAATTTGTTGACCCTGTTTTCTTCAGGGGGAGTTTTCCTGTCTACTCCTTACATATCGCTGACGGAAAAATAGCTGTAGGGCTCCAACGTGTACCGGAGTTGTTGTCCGTCATCATGGTGCACAGAAATGGGTAGATCTTGCAGGAAATTGGCTGGTGGTATTTCTCCGATATCCACAAATTCTGGCTGGACTTGCTGTTGTTGTTGTTGTTGTTGTTGTTGTGTTGGTGGTGGTGGTGGTGCGTGCAATTCCTCCATGGCGTTTTTCAGGTGGACCAACCAGGCCTCATCGCCCACTGTTCTTGCGGTCATGATCAGGGTACGGAGATTCTGGGCTGCCCCCGGATTGACGTTGTTGTTGTTGTCGTCGATGTACCGGCACCATGCTGAAATTTCTTTCAACCAAAAGTCCTTTACAGCTTTCACCATGGCTCCCCTTTGTCGCCGGGCAATCTCGCGCTGTATTTCGACCATTCTTCCCGAAGCCTTTGTTGTGGACATCTTGGCCACGCGGTTGTTCATCTTTCTTTCTTCAATATGTGTATACGTCTTCACAGTACGGTGAAAGGTTTTGGAATGCCGCTCACCACGCTCCAGCTGGCTTTATACTGACATACAGGTGATTTTCATTGGCTGTTTCAACATCGGTGATACTGGCTTCATTGGTTCTTTTTAGGGATAGCGGATTGGCTCTTTTTATAGACATCTCATTGGCTCTTATTCGGGTCTGCTCATTGGCCAATAGTGGGGGCCCCCACCCTTCCTGGGTTAGGCCAGAATCCCGTCATTTTGCACGAAATTCGTCTAGTGGAAATTTCCATGTTAAATGATTGCGTGTATTAATAACGCCGAGGTGCGTGCGACCACCCTTCCTGGGTTAACTCTCAATCCACATATTTTGCACGAAAATTCGTCTATGGCCAATTCCCAGGTTAAATGATTGCAGATAACATTACAGCCCGAATCATCACGGACTTTCACGAAGGATGAGGGTGGAATAAAAACTATAACGTATACGGGTACGGATAGAGAGAGAGGTGCGAAAAAAAACCTATAACGTTTACGGCTACGGACTAGGGGTTTTTACTCACGAGTCATCACGGACTTTCACGAAGGGTGAGGGTGGAATAAAAACTAGAACGTATACGGGTACGGATAGAGAGAGGTGCGCACCTATAACGTGTACGGCTACGGACTAGGGGTTTTTACTCACGAGTCATCACGGACTTTCACGAAGGGCAAGAATCGATATATACACATTTGCCTCGTCGGTGTTTTGTCATTCACCACTATGGCAGCGCACGGAGCGGAGCTTGCCTTCTTCCAACTCACGCCTGACGTCATCCTCTTCGTCTATGACCATGAACTACAGCTCATCGAAGAACATCCCCGAGAGGTGAAGCTATGTTTAACCCTAGCAGGATGGACTCTATTGACACGGTTGTTACAGGGAAAAGAGCCCGAAGTCGATTTCATGCACGTGGGAGTCGGTGTCTACCTACGAAGTGGTAGAGATGATTCTTTTTTCCCCCGGTTAGAACAGTGTGGTGGTGCCTCTATCCTACTCCGTCCGGCATTATGGCAGGCGCTGAAAGCTATTATCACCGACGTCCACGACGTACTTCACCCCCAGGCGCAGTCTGTAGCTACCCGCACTCTTACACCGGACTGCACCCTATTGTTGTATCCCCAACGCGTGGAGCTCATCGATGACGACAGTAGGTGTTGGTGTACGTCTGAACCAGCGCGTGTCTCTTTATCCCCGGAAGGCTGGACTACCTTGAAACCGGTGTTATGGGGTGACCTCGACGGTGATAGCATTCACCTGTGTGACGACGTCTACATTTTCCGCGGTCCCTATTTTGCTCGACTCCTCTGTCTCAAGCGAGGTGGTTTTACTCTGGACCCCGATCTATGGACGGCTTTGGAACAAGTAGTCCCCATGGTCGATGAAGTACTATCTCTACAGGATAATCCATCAGAATAGTACGACTCAGTCTGTGCCCACCTGGTATTGACACTATAAATACCAGGGTGAGACAGAGTGTGTGTCATTCACCGTTCGATATTGGAGCAAGCATGTCACCCGACCTACGAGCCATCCTGCCCCTTACATCCCAGGTGGGGTTACACGTCTATGAAGATAAAGTCACCCTGGTGGAAGACCGTGGAGATATTTGCTGGTCGCCCGCTGAGACCGTATCGAATACGGTGACGCTACCTCGTGACGGCTGGACCAAATTTAAACGGGTGTTGAGCGGTGAGCTCGACGGACACCTCATCCACATAGACAATGCCATCTACGTATACCGTACCACCTTCTTCCTACGCCTGGGCCGCTACCAAGAACCTACGCGAGGCTTCACCCTAGTCCCCGATCTGTGGTCAGCCGTGGAGAAAGTGGTGCCTATTGTGGACCAGCTGTTTACACCGGACGAGCGATCATCAGACCAGTTGGCGTGGGCTCGTGCTATGGAGGACGCGCTGGCTGAACCCCATAAACAACTACATGAACCCGATACAGCCTGGGAACTCAGTACTATATCTATAGGGTGCACAGAGGCTAGAGTGTCAGTGTCACCTGATGAAGCGAACACACCACATCCGGACGAGGACCCAGGGGCACCCCGATGAGGGATAGGAAGCCAGGCACCCCGATGAGGGGGTACCGAAAGGGGAAAAAGGGGTCGGCATCTACAGTGAACAAGGCGTTAACCGATTTGTATTACAACCCTACCAGTCCAGCCGCGTATAGCGCTGTGGCAGCGCTCGCTCGAGCTGCCCATTCCCAAGGCATCAGTCGAACTGAAGTTCGAGACTGGTTAAAAACCCAAGACACTTATAGTTTACATCGAGCAGCCCGACGACATTTTCGCCGTAACCGAGTCATCGTAGGAGGCATAGACGCACAATGGCAGGCTGATTTAGTGGATATGAGTCGATTTACACCCCACAATGATGGACATCGGTACATGTTGACCTGTATCGATATTTTATCCAAGTATGCATGGGTACTACCCATTCGCACCAAAACAGGAGAGAATCTGGTACGGGCGTTCCAGCAGATTTTCAAGACGGGGCACAAACCCCTCTATTTGCAAACGGATGAAGGCACAGAATTTCTCAACCGACCCTTTCAAGCCTTTCTTAAGAAACAGAAGGTATTTTTCTTCCATACGTACAACGAGACCAAAGCCTCTGTGGTGGAACGATTCAATTGGACCTTCAAAGGACGAATGTACAAGTATTTTACTGCCCAAAACACCCGACGGTACATCGATGTACTACCTCAACTGGTCCAAGGGTACAATCGAGCCTATCATCGCAGTATCCAGCGAGCTCCCTACGATGTGACAGAACGCAACGAACATCAAGTGCGTGGTACGCTGTACTCACCCAGTCGACCACCACCACTCACGTCACCCCGTTACAAACGCGGAGATGTGGTACGGATCAGTAAAGTGAAAGCGCAATTTGAGAAAAGTTACTTGCCCAACTGGAGTGACGAGCACTTTGTCATCGTTCGCCATAAACCTCGACAGGCACACGTCTATCAACTGGAAGATCTACAAGGAGAAACACTGCAAGGCACGTTTTACGAGGCAGAATTACAACCCATAGTGAAAACACCGAAAGACTACTACACGGTGGAAAAGATTTTGAAAACGGAACGTCGACGTGGCATCCCCTATCATTTCGTCAAATGGCAAGGTTGGCTCCGTTCGTTTAATTCCTGGGTGTCAGGCCGTGACATGAAACGCCTATAAATTCTAACCCCTATCACCTCCATCCTTCAGTGTAGGGTTGTACCATGGAGAGTGCACATCTACCCTTACTGATACGGACTCGAAAAGCACAAGTCGGTACTGTAGTGTGTCTAGTAGTGCTTCTGGGTACCTTATTTGGAGGCGTGTTCTACGATTTGGCGTACGTGATATCCTGTTTCAACACCCTTCGTCCAACAATTCCACCTCAATCATCCACTTCCACCACCACCACCACCACTACGACTCCTACGCCATCTTCTACCACCACCACCACTACGACTCCTACGACCCCATCCACGACGTCACCTCACCGCCAGCCTCCCGTCGTATCAACCCAGAGACACCCCTATAGGACGCCCCGTACTACTACTACTACTACTACGACTCGACATGATCACCAGCCTCCGTCTACCCTGAGACACCCCTCACCCAGTACACCGACGCTAAAAACATTTAGAGTGCACTCCCGTGAATCACGTTTACCACGGCAACGGTACCCACCGTTCCACTACGAGCCCCCGGTACGATCCGAACCCTAAATCACCCTCATAAAAACTATGGATCCTCGATGGCAGCATCCTTTCACGTGTCTCATCGCTGGACCGACAGGGTCGGGAAAAACACACTTCGTTCAACGCCTCATCCAACACGGGTCAGCCCTCATTTCACCTCCCGTAGCTCGCATCCTGTGGTGTTATGGAGCTTGGCAACCAGCGTACGAGGAACTGGCACGTCTCCCGGGACTCACCTTAGTGGAAGGATTACCCCCTGAGGATACGCCAAAAGACACGTTGGTCGTGGTGGACGATCCCATGACGGAAACGGACAGTCGAATCACCCGTCTCTTTACCAAAGGAAACCATCATCGTCGGTTGAGCATCATCTACATCGTGCAGAATCTCTTCAGTAAGAACAAAGAGCACAGGAACATTAGTTTGAATGCTCAGTATGTGGTGTTATTCAAAAACCCCAGAGACGCTTCCCAAATTATGCACCTGGCCCAACAGATGTACCCTAAAAACACGGCCTTTGTACGAGAAGCCTTTGAAGATGCTACCCAAGGAGCTCACGGGTATCTACTCATCGACTTGAAACAAGACACCCCCTCGACCCTTCGATTGCGCACCCACATTTTTCCCGGAGAGGTGCAGACGGTGTACACACCCAAATAAAAGAAGAAGACAACCCACTCTAGCCGTCACAATCATGTCTGCACGGATACGCAAGCACGCGCCGGCCCTCCGCGTATTACGCAGCGCGCCACCGGAGGTGGGCCGGGCCCTGGTGCGCGGCGCGGATCCCGACTTGGTACGGTGTTTGTGTGAAGTGGCGCATAATGTGTTAAAAGGCAATGTTCCGCTCAGTCCTCTGCAGAAAGGGAAATTGCAACGGCACAAGGCGGGTCTCCGAACGCTGGTGAAGAAGACGGGTAGTGTCAAGAAAAAGAAACAGGTGTTACAGCGAGGTGGATTTCTCGGCGCACTCCTCGCACCCTTAGCCGCTACTGTACTGGGACCGTTACTAGGCTCCATCTTGGGACGCTAAAACATGGAACAGACGAAAAAAATGATGCTGGTCGAACCTCGACTGTTACAGAGTTTGCAATCACCCTATCCCGTGCCTGCCACAGTGCAACAACTCCAGTCTCTGGATGAAGAGATGAATAGTATACTCCAACGTCGACTACCCGATCACGAGAAAATTCAACTCTACCATCATACGCTGAACCGGTACCAGACGTTTATGGATCAATATAGAGAGAGAGAGAGAGAGAGAGAGAATTAGGGTTTAACGTCGCATTCAGATATAGAGGGAGTAGTAGTACACCACTCCCACAACTACCCACAACGCCCACACTCACACCACCACCACCACCCTCATCCTCTGCCTCACCTCAGCTGGAAGAGGAAGTGTTGGCCAGTGTGCCTAAAGCCTTCAAGACCAAGGCGCGTTTATTGTTGGACCGGGTGAAACAGAATTCCGATATGGGTTGGAACGATGAAGGAAAACTGCTGATTCGAAACCAAGTGGTGCCGGGGTCTCATATGACCGATTTGATCAACGATATGGTACGTTCTCGCAAACACTCTAATCCACCGGGCTGGGAAGCCTTTGCTCAGGCGTTAAAAGACACACACACCCCTCAAGAATTGGTAGGAAATCGTGAACGCTGGAACTGGATGCAAGCACCATCTCGACTTCCCCATACCTGGGAACGTGAATGGCAACCGCAGACGCCGCCCAAAACACCCTCACGGCGGAACCGTTCTTTTCACCCCTATGCGACCTCTATACCGGCCACACCACCGCCACGACGATCACGACGCCGAGGTAAGGCGCCCAAGGCCTGGGAACCCTACTAAGGGCACCCCTATAAAAACCCGGTGCAGAAGCCAGAATAGCTCAGTCGTCATGTTTTACCTGACGTTGCCCAGTAATAGTTCACTCGATGTGTTTCCTGACAACACCTTGGCCAAGTATGTGACTCAATTACCACAACCGTTACATTTACCTGGTCGGTGGGAATGTGGACTGGTAGATATTCAGTACCCTTACTCGTGGTACAACGTACGAGACCAAGAAGTATGGTACGACGTCACCTACGAAGGCAAAGTAACCAAACTGACGCTCCCCGAAGGCCAATACGATACGCCCCAGAAGTTATAGAGGGTCTGCTGTCCTTGTTGGAGTACAAGGCTCTACGGGAGGCCACGAATAGTTCAAAACCCATGAAAGTCTATCCCTTCAAGAATCACGTGATCTGGGCTGTCAACCCACACAACGACATGGCCTGTATCCTGCTGAGCCCTAACGTGGCTGTGAAACTCAGTCCTACACTACAGCAAATGTTAGGTCTGCCTTACAGCGTGTACCCGGGGCCCACCACCGACAACGGTGACGTTGTGATGGATATGAAAGTAGACATGTACGGACTCTACGTCTACTCGGACGCAGTGGACAGCCATATTGTGGGCGATGTGAACACACCTCTGTTACGGGTGGTGCCCATTAGCAAGACGTATGGCAATCAAGTCAACCAGAGTTTCAACCATATACTCTACCTGCCCGTACGACATACCGATATCAACACGATCACGGTGGATATAAGAGATGACACGGGACACCCGGTCGCATTCGAACGAGGGAAAGTGGTGCTGACACTTCATTTCCGACAAGCCCGTTCTCCTCACTTCGTATAATGTACGTGCCTTACCAGTGCCATACGCCCAGCTATGCCGACTACTACAAGAAACAAACGGGAGGAGGCTTGCCCATCTTTAGCGGTGCACGCATGCAACGAGGTCACGGATTGGGAAACATACTGGGCAGCATTGTGAAAACGTTCTTACCCTTGGTGACACGAGGTGTTAAAGCGGTGGGCAAACAAGCGGTACGCAGTGGATTGCGCGTGGCCGGTGATGTGATGGGAGGCACAGCACCCCGACAAGCCTTGAAACGACGGGCTAAAGAAGCAGGCAGCGTCTTGATCGCCAAAGCCCTTAAAAGACAACCACGGGCACAGCGAAGAGTCATTCGACGTCCAACACACCGACGACGCACACCCCGGAGGAATAAGACCAAGAAGAAGAAGAAGAGTAGTAGGAGAGACATCTTCGCATAATGGCATTCATTCGCTCCGAGTCGTGTCCGTCTACCAACAGTGAATTGGATTTGTGGACTATTCCACCCACCCAGACCAGTGTAGCCAAAGGACGTTGGGTAGAACATCGACCCCTGGCTAGCCTGACGGGGACGGGACCTGTGGAATTTACCATTGAAAACAAAGATACGGCCTACCTGGATTTAGCCCACACCTACTTGTACGTGAAAGCCAAAATAGTGGACGCAGCCGGGGCCGACCTAGCGGACGATGCAGTAGTAGGCCCAGTGAATCTTTGGCTGCACTCTTTGTTCCAACAGGTGGATATGAGTATGAGCGATAGACTCATCAGTACGTCGACCAATACGTACCAGTACCGAGCCTACATGGAGACGCTGTTGTCGTACGGTTCAGATGCCATAAAATCCCACTTGCAAGCCGCGCTGTACTACAAGGATACACCCGGCTCCATGAATAGTACGCTCGCTGCCAATAATGGGTTGACCGCGCGCAAAAACTTGACAGCCGATAGCAAGTCCGTCGATATGATGGGGCGACTGCACGCCGATCTGTTCCTGCAAGACCGCTACATGATGGACGGTGTATCCATCAAGATCAAGTTGATCCGTTCCACACCTGCGTTCGCCTTGATGGCCGGTGGAGCGGCCCCCAATTACAAGATCGTCCTAGAAGATGCAGCCCTGTTTGTGCGTACGGTGGATTTGCAACAGGGGGTGTTGGTGAGTCACATGGAAGCCTTATCGAAAAAACCAGCCCTGTACCCCATCCGACGCGTACAGACCAAGGTGTTCTCTGTGCCAGCCGGTACGATAATGGCCAATCGTGAAAATTTATTTCTAGGGGATCTCCCTAAACGTCTTACCGTGGCGTGTGTGACCAACACCGCTTTCAATGGAGCGTGGGATGAGAACCCGTTCGCCTTTCAACATTTCAACCTGAACTTTTTGGCACTGCACGTGGCTGGCCATCAAATTCCAGCACGGCCATTACAACGGGATTTTGGTAACCAAAACTATGTGCGGAACTACCTGAACCTGTTTACAGCCACAGGACAAAACAACCAGGACGAAGGAAATACCATCACTCGACGAGACTTTTACCGTGGGTACACGTTGTTCGCCTTCGACCTCACCCCCACCTTGGAACACGATCATCAACTGGCCTTGCTGAAGAAAGGAAACCTACGGTTGGAACTGCGTTTCGCCACCGCTCTAGGCCAGACCATTAACGTGATTTGCTACGCCGAGTTTGATAACGTCATCAGCGTGGATCAGCAAAGAAACGTGCTGTGTGACTACGCCAACTAGAGTCATGGATACAGAACAGCTGATGGGCATACTCCAGCGAGATCCGAAGATCCCCTTTCGAGGTGTGTTTCCACGCAATGTGTTTCCCACCCACTCCACCATCCCAGCAGCCTACATCCTGAATACAGACCCGGGGTCTCGACCCGGTGAACATTGGGTAGCTGTGTACGTGGACACCCTAGGCCAAGGCGAATACTTTGATTCCTACGGACTTGCACCCCTACATCCCGATTTGGTGAAATTCATGGACGTATCTACTACAATGTGGGGTTAGAATACTCAAAGATTACAAGGACCCTTGAGTAGTGTGTGCGGACAGTACTGTGTGTTTTATCTCACTCACCGGAGTAGAGGACATTCTATGCCAACCATCGTACACATGTTTGATGATTATTATCAAGCCGAAGACCGTGATGTCCTCGTCTATGACTGGACGGCCTCTCGTTTTAATGTGCATGCTCCATTTCTCTGGTTAACTTAAATGCACTGCGCGCAGGCCACTTGTTTTTTATCACGTTATTGTTATGACGTTGTTGTTCTGACGTTCATTGATGTTCAATAAAATTGATGAAAAAACACAAAAAATGATGGTTTTGACTTCTTTTTTTATTTAAGTCAACAAGAAGGTAGAATATGTACAAATAGAATACAGGGTACAATAGAATAGTAGGGTTAAGGTCCAAAACATTCTGTCAGGAGTAGGATTCGAACCTACGCCAGCTCTTCGCCGACCAGCACTTAATACCGGCGCCTTAGACCACTCGGCCATCCTGACTTTTACAGTTTTTAACTGGTGTATCAACAGTTATAGTTCGACATTGCTCACAAGTCCAAGTAAGTGGTGCTCACACCATCGGCCAACACTTTCCGTTTCGGGTAAAAGAAAGTAAAGGCGTCTCGTTGCTGAATGTACGTCCGCATCTCGTGGTCCACCACCCGAAATCCTCGGTTAGTACCACTCGCACTGGCCTGGCTTTGCAGCACGTTCAAGTACAAGGCTGTGTCGATGTTGGGATCGCGCCGGCTCACCCCTTTGCAGCTAAACTTATTTTCGTCTCCCCCGTAACAGTAATACGTCTTGGCGGAGAGACCAATCATAGCATCCCCACTCCACTCCAGCTTGAAGAGGCCCGGCGTACGCTTATCGTACTCGTAATGGTCACGTCGAGGTAGCCACTGGTCCCGCTCCGCTTCATACTGGGTACGTAACTCCGGTTTCACCAGGGACTCCCAATCCGCATTAGAGACGGCCATGTAGGCCGAGTCCGTATCCATCTCCATGAGTTGCCAGTCTGATGGATTAAGATACACACCCATGAAATCATACAGAAATTGCAGCATCCTCAGCTTGGCCACCTGGTATACCATACATCCAATCTGCAGGGGTAGGTTGTAACGGATAGTCTTCTTGGCTAAAGTGACTTCATAGGTGTCGTCATCGATGACCTCCACGGACCGAAACAGAGGAGAATTCACTTTTTTGCGGGCTTGGGCAGTAGTACAAATGTTCACGTTCACGTGCTTATCCTGGTTCGTGACCGTTTTTCCATAATACCCATTGCCCGTCAACTTCCAAGATTCACCGATGATGGCCTTACTCGGGTCTTGATCACCTTGACGACGGGCCGACGTCACGATGTCGGCATTCTCCGCAAAACAGGCGTGGGGTACGTACTGTATCACTTGGTATATCTGGGTAATTTCCAAACCGTGGTTCATGTACCACTGCAGTAAGGGAGTGCCCAGCAAGATTTTCTCGGCCCGCATACTACCAATCAACATCCGTCGAGGTTGAGGTAAACACTCGTGTTGCTCCGCATAGGCCCTCATGGTGTCCCCAATATCATCCCGACCCACCAGCGTGTTCTTAAAGATGGGAGGACACTGGGCGAAGAGGGGCTTGAGAGTGTCGGGAACATGCAAATCACATTCGACAAAGCCATAGAGGTCCCTCGAACGAATGGCGTCGAACATCTGTGGCAGACTCAGGAGTCGCCGACGACTCAACGGGTACTCGCGCTCTTTTAGGAAACGCCGTAAATGGGGCAGGGCCTGGCACATGGTGTGAAATTCACACTCCCACATTTCGATCAGATGGTATCCTCTCTCTTTCACATAATCACCGCTCTCCACCACTTCTCCCCGTAATTCTTCCGGTGTTTTTCCACGTCGTTCGTTGAAGCGTCCAGCGCTGAAATGACATCCGTGACCGTGCCAATAGCAACCGTAAAATTGAAATACGGTGGGTGTTCTACCCACCAGGGCAAACCCATCGACGGGGAGTCGACGATCTCCTATGCGCTTCTCTGTGGCGTTGGTTTGGTGTCGTATAGTAATTCCCCGTCGATAGGCTTCCCAATCCAACCACTGATCAGCCAGATGCTTGTAGGGCGTGCGTTGCGGTGTAAAATGCCGACCTTCCGCCAACCAACGTGTATAATGGCCACTGGGCATAGGTTGGGCCAGAGACCACAGGTACAAGGCATTGGCATCGAAACCGATGATCTTAGCACAGGGTTTTCCACTGGGGAGAGTAGTGACGTCCTTCTCGTGGTAACGGTGAAAAATAAGACTCGGTCCGCCCACAATGTTCTGCTTTAGACAATCATGCATGTCTGCATCTTTTTGCTGTATCAGCGAGAAGTACGTAGGACACGCTTGAAAAAGATGGCGAAGCGCCAGGCCCGGTAAACTCAAGCACTCCTTGAAGATATCGACGTGCATCTCACGACGAAAGAGTTGAACCATTTTCTCGGCCGCTTCCAGGAAAGGAACCACATCTAGGTTATTATACCATGTCAGGAAATCTCGCAAGGTGTGCATATGTTGATCGTTCCATACCTGCTGTAGTTCCCGGTACGTGTCTTCGGGACATTCCACTTGCTTCAAATCATCAAAGAAGGCATCCCGGGGTGGCAACTGTGTTTCCTCCAAACAGTCGAGCGTCGATATATACGTGTAAGGAAACCTCCCTTTGGTTTGTGCACAGTCATACGCCTTCACCCACTGATCATAGCTATAATTAGGAGCTAAGTAGTTCCGTACATCCAGGAAATGGAGTGATGTGGTAGTGAGGGCCATATGATTATTGATCTTCTTGATGACGGACTTGATGGTATTCGCCTGGGCCAAGTAGGGGTAAAGAAATTCCTTCACCATGTTCAAGTCATATTGCCCCGAGTTGAAACCTAGCACCGGTAACTGGCCTAGATATTGTAGGAAGCGCACTTTCAATTTCTCCGCATACGGTTTCGGTAAAGGCACATCCTGCGACTGCAGGGGCTGCGACTCGGGCTCCGACTCGGACTCGGACTCTTCATCGTCACTAAACGCTACACCCGGTATAGGAATTCGATCGTCCAGTTGGTCCAGTACGTCCTGGAACTTGGACACCAACAATTCCGTATTGACCGCACTGACTTCCTCTAAATACGCCATCATGCGGCTGATCAACTCATGGGAATCCCCAGTGGACACGAAACACACCGGTGCAGCGTCATAGCCAGGTACGTTGCTCGAAATACTCACAGTCAGGGAAATATGGCGCTGCGTCCACTGCGTTTTCGCTGAAAACATGTCCATGGGCTCCAACAGGGCCTCAAAATCGTAACACGCCCGGTAGGGAAAATAACGGTCCGCCTCCGGTATGATCAGACCCTCATCGGCCAGTTCCTGGAAAATAGTAGGCGTATTATGATACACACCACCAGGAAATTTTCGCTTGACACTGTTGTCACAAATCTTCTCGTGTCGATGTAAGTCGGGGGAACGGTGAAACACCCGATGGCATTGGGCACAACTGTAAGACTGAGCGTACTGGCTCATATTGTAGATCAGCGAAAAATGACTGACGCCATTGTCGTCGAACACATTGACTTTCATTGTAGAAGCATACCGTTCTGTTGAACGACGAACCAATTCAGCCACAAATGTATCCTCCTCGCATCGTAATCGGTATACAAAGATATTGAGGTTGAACAGTGTTTCCACGTCATCCAAATTCTTGAAGGGAACTCCACGGAAGTGCCGCTCATTCAAGTCTTGCTGCTGTAAATACTGTTCCCAGTAGTCATTGGCCACTCTGTCACAACACCGGGGATCACACTCGTCCACATGCACGGCCAAACACCGAAACAGACATTTCCGGTCTTTGTAGGGCCCGTTTCGCCCTGCTGTTTATGCATACAGGCCTTTTCGACGAAGCAGCCAAGGGGGTAGTAGTACAAGAGCACCGATAGGATGATCTCTCATTTTTGTGACGAAAAATGTGACGTTGGTCACCATTTCCACAAGCCATTGGGTATTGGGATATTATGGACGCGGATATTCCCTAATGGACGACGGCTGGATTATGAATGACGGACTAGACGCTTGTAATTGGGGCGTTGCAACCGGGCCCATTCCAATGGATCCAACGT